>OX457085.1:81877212-81964135 GCA_949752835.1 Empis stercorea | reverse complement strand
CGAATCTAAAACTTTATGAACTATTTCCCATAACAATACACACTATTAAAATACTGTTTTCTATGAGTAATAAAACTTACTTAATATCAATTAATACCATACTTAACAGTACCTATGGAAATTCTTAACATCCTTAATACTTTACGTTCTATTTTAAAATTAAATGAAATTTCTTAATAGCTAAACAATGTAAACATAAAAAATTGAAATAGATTATTTGAAAAACACTTTGCATACATTAAAACGCTAATTACTATTCTCAAATAAGTATATAGGTATATATTATATATATAAGAATCTTTGAATAAAATTTATAATATTCAAGGACCTTCTGACATATATATTATAGAATATCTACACACATTTTTGACACATATTCACAAAGTAAATAGCAAAAATATTTACAGATGTTAAATACTTCTAGTATCTTGTATCTAGTATATTGCACAGCATATGAAATTAATTGACAATACTAAATTTCAACTATAAAATTCTCATGTCAATTACAATATTCAAGTTATACGGCATTTAAAGTAACTTTAAGTCATCTTGAAACTCATTTAGTAGATGAAATTAAATAAAATTATTACAATCATAATTTAATTTTTCTAAAACTCATTCCTTTTAACATATCAAATTTAAAATATTTTAGTATATCGCATTTACATATTATATCAAAATCATAAATCTCTCGGGTAAGACAAATTTATGCAAGATAAAAATGATATTTTGTGCTAATAAAAGTCGTATCATGTTTTTTTTTTTTGCAGTTAGTGTACAATAATATTTCAGACAAGACAAAAATGGTATATAAAGTATATTAAATTTCAACCGAAATTTAGCCCAGACCGAAAAAAAAAAACCATTTGAAATTGGAAACTTTTATATAAGAAAAATTTATAAAAATTTTCATTTCTTTCATAATTAAAATCTTTGCGTTAAAAAATAAAATAATTATTCTTTACGATAATTTGTGATTTAATTGGGAAATTTCAAACGTTTTATATTTAAGAAAACGGTTTGAAAATTCAAATTTCTATTTAAATCCGAAAATATATTCAATATAGTAGAAATGATATAAAGACAATTTTTATTGATTTACTCTGTAATATAAATTGAAAATTAGTTCTATTTAAAGACATGTTGGTAAAAAGTACTTCAAATAGATTTTCAAGTGTAGAACAAATCATTTTGTCAGCGATTATTATCCAAGAAGTAAAAATTCAATTACTGTATAATAATGATTTTTTCATAGTGGAAAATGTAAATTGTTATACTGTGGAAATTTTTTTATCAAATTCAATTTTTTTTTTTTGGCAACATAACAAGAATTTTTTTTTTTGTTTAAAAAGAGTTTATAACAAGATTTGAACGAATTTCTTTTATAAAGTAATGCAACACATTTCTTTATAGCCTAAAGTTGAAAAATGTGTCAACAAGAAAGAAAATTTTTAGTTTTTATTATTTTATGATTATTTGTAAAATAATAATTTTTGGCAAAACTTTTAAACTTAAATTAAGATTTTTACAATAATTAATTTTCATCTTGAATTAAAGTGTTTAAAATGAATTTTGAAAAATTCAGGATATACGGCATAAATTTATAATTGTATCAAGGATGATAATAATTGTGTTGAATAGATAGCAAAATAATTGGGGATTGATGTAAATACATTTGAAGTTTTTTTGGGAAATTATTTAAGCTTTCATCGCATAGATCCAACACAAACTGTTCCCCATAGTGTTCCCCATTTATATTCTCGAGCAAATTAGAAAATTCTTATTCCCCATATAGTCTGTAGCCAAGTCAGAAGTAGCCTTCCATTAAGAATTTTCCCTGCAAATTCATTTTTTGCAGGGAAAATTCTTCTTTCTTAAAAATTCTTAATGGTAGGCTACTTCTGGGCTTGGCTATTGCGTGAAATAAATTATAAATGTTATATTATTCCCTGAATTAAATTAAGCAAAATTAGACTAAAGCTTTGTATTTTATTTCTATCTTAATTATGGCAAATTTTTGGTAAATGCTTCAAAAAAATTTATAATTGGAAAAAAGAAAATTATTTTATTCAAAATTTTCATTTAAAATTGTTGCAATAAATATCTAAAAAATTGTCTTTCTAAATTTTTGGTATATTTTGTTTAGAATTCAAATCTTGAATTTATATCATTAAATAAATTATAATATGAAATTTACCTAATTAGTGGTAAAAGAAAATTATGAATACTTAAAATTTCAATTTACTTTTCTTTTTTTTTTTGGGTCAATTCCAAAAATTCATATTTTCTTTTTCTGTATAAAATAAGTTTTTATATGAAATTATGGGAGAGGAATATAATAAATTAAATAGCACAAATCTATACTAAAAAATTTAACTAAAAACTATTAATTTCTGACCAATTGTTGAAATTTTAACGAGTTTCTTATTCCAATCAAATTTTGCATTAGCTCATAAATATTTCATTAACATCAAATCAATTATTAAAATTTAATTAAAACAAACTTTCACTTATTCTATTTATTTTTAAAAATTCTTGACAATTTTATATTTCAAAAATTTAATTAAAATTTTTTTTTTATTATTATTTGCGTGCATTTATAATTTCCATATAAGTAATTTAAATCAATTATTTTTCTTGACTAAATTTAAAATAAAATATCTCTAAAATTAATATTATAATCGATGCTATAAATCCAATTGTCAATGCTATAAATAATGGTGCAGTATATTCTAATCCAACAGCAACTAAATTATTATTTGAATAACAATTTAATTTAAAATCAAACCAATGTTTAAAATATTTCCTAATTAAACCAGATTCACCCATTTGTATTATCCTGGAAAAAAGAAAATAATATATATATTTATATAAGGCTTTAAAATTTATTTATTACATTTAAAATTTTTGTTTAATTGATTTTCAAATGAAATGAATTCTTATTTTGGGTCTGATTTTGTAGATAATTGTCAGCCAAATTAAGTATTTTTGTGTCAAATTGGTATTTTTTACAATTTAATTTTGTCCTTAAATAAATCATATTCATATCCTTTTGTCAAAAAAAAATTTATCGTATTGGAAATGTTCGTATTTTGGACCTATTCCGTAACATTGGTAGGTTTAAAATACGAAAATTTGTTAAAAGGATAGTTGTTTTGACAAATGACGAATTTGATTTAAATAAGAAGGAATTTTAATAGTAAAATATAACATGTTGATCTGCAAGTGCTAAAAATAATAGAGTTATTATTTAAATTCCGTGGAAAGAATTAAATTCAGCATTATTTATCTAAAAAAGGCGTTCCATGTATACAAAAACGTTTAAGACAATATTAGTAAAAACATGAATCAATTCTTTGATTATTTAAATTTTTTTTTTTAGAAATTTTGACATTCAAATTCACATTTTGCAGCTGACATTTATATATACCGTATATGATATAATCTTATATAAGGATTATATCCTACATAATTGATATGGCAATTATTAAGCCAGTTTATGTGACCATATAATTCTATGATTGAGGAATTATATGGTCACATAAACTGGGTTAATAATTGCCATACCAAGCAAGTACCAATTTACAAAATTTTAAAATTTAAGACCCAAAATTATGATCGAATAAATTTCACTGTACAAAAAAATTTCAAATACATATTAAAATTATTATTACATACATATATACTCACTTTTGTCTACGTATCTCACTAAATGGTGAATCCCTTTTAACAGTTTGTGACATTAATACATCACGTCTTAATTTTACTTCATTTAAATCACATATTTCATTTGCTTCAAATGTTCTTTTTATATAACTATAAATTGTTGATATTTCACCAAAATATGCATAATTACCTTTTTTTATATTTTTAACACCATTTTCAACATCAATATATAAATTACTATTATTATTATTTAATTTTTTTTCTAATTGACATTTATTACGAAAATATTTCTGACCCGTTTCATTTGATCGTATAAATTCAATTGTATAAAATAATTTTTGAAAACCAATTTGTAAATGACTATCAGCTAATTGTTCTAATGTTTTTATATTTGATTTAACTGGTGAATTTAATAATGATGATACAATTATTGATGTATAATATTGATATAATATATTTGTTGATACAATTGCACATATTAATATTATACGACCAGCTGTAAAATTTGGTACTAATATTATACCTTGTTGACATAATAAACCAAATGAATATAATATTGTTAATAAATGTGATGGTATTGTATAATTATTAATTGAATTTTTCATATTTTTTAATATATTTAATTCAATTTGATAAAATTTTTTTAATAATATACCAGAAATTATAATTAATATAAATATTAATAACCATATTGTATAATTAAATGGTTTTAAAAATACATTACCAATTAAATTTTGATTTTTTGATGTACGAAATATTAATATTGATCGTAATATATTTGTTTGTAAACCAAATGATAATAATTTTAAACGATCTTGTTTAATTACATATGGATTTGCTGATAATTGTATATTACCATTAATAAGATCACCAATCATACCACCATGACTACCATTTACTGATACAGAATTATATGGTATTATTGTTGTACTGTGAAAATAAGTAAAAAAAATATAATTATTATTAATTAATTGTGATTAGTAATAGTATTTTTTGAAAGTATTTTTTGATTGGAAATATATTTTTGAGCACTTCTAAATTTATAATTTACAAAATATTTAGTTGTTTTTGAATTTTTCTAATATAGTTTAGAATTACAATTAAATTTTGTATTTGGATTTTTTTTTTTTTTTTGTAATCAAGAATTACTTTTAATTTGTTTTAGATTTTCTTTGATTATGTAAATAAATAAAATTTTGTACGTTTCTATAATAAAATATTTTATTAAACATAGTAAATAATTTTCAAAATTGAAAGAAAATATTAAAGACGTGTCTAAATTGGGTTAAAATTCCAAATTTTTTAGAATCAAATTCGAAATTTTGACATTCAAATTCACATTTTGCAGGCGCCGAAAATTTAACTCTAATGTCAAAATTTCATGACGATCTGATCTGAGTGTCTATAAATTTTTGCATAAGAGTTAAATTTAATTCGAATCTCTAAAAAATATTTTAATACCAGCGAAAAAGTTAATTGTAATGACAATATTTCAATTAACAAAAATTTTATATTAAAGGGAATGCCCAAATATCTAAATCTGCATTGATTGTTTTTAAAATATTCCAATAAAATGGTTATATAGTGCGAAATATTTTATTACGATTGTACTCATCTTGAATTTAATTTTTAATTTTAATTGTCAAAATTTAAACCAATTTTTGACAGTGTAAAAAATATTTACCACGATTAAATATCTTTCGGACCTCGGTAAAAATTATTTCACATTTTTTTAACTTTTAATATTTTAAACAATTTAGACACGACCTAAGTGCAAAATTTATATTTCAAAAACCTAAATTTTCATTATTCTCAAAATATTTGAATATTGTCTTATCGTAATTTGAGAAATTTTACCCACTTTATTTGTAAATTTCATAAGTCAAAAACAGTAAACTACATCAATCATTCTAATATTGTGAGGCGAGAATTTCTTCAAAATATAAAATTCAAATTATATTTGAAAATTTTTTAAAACTAAACAAATAAAGGATACACTCAAAATTAAATTAATTTCATTAGAATATATCAAAAATTACATATACTTACCTATATTTAAATATATCCTTCAAAATAGATTCAAGTTTATAACCATATCTAGCCAAAGGATCAATATGTGTATTATCATTAGATTCCAATAATTTCAAAATTTCAATATCATTTAATTGTGATCCTTTTAATGATGTTATCTATAATTTAATATAAATTAAATATAAAACAAATTTAACTTAATTTCCAAAATATTTTTTATTAACTTACCACAGCACCAATTTTTAAATGTAAATCATTTAATATTGTTCGATTTAAAAATTTCCTTTGAATATATAAATTTGATTTAATATATAAACTTTGATTATTTAAGGTAATAATTTCAATAAAATTCATTTTTAATAATCCACCAAAAAATTTACCATTATTAAAAACATCATAAATAAAAATTTGATTTGAATTTTCTGAAAGAATCAAATAATATTTTAAAATAAAATCTACATAAAAAATTTTTTAATTTTAATTGTTTACCATTTAATAAATTTCCATATTTTAATGTTGTATCAATATTTAAATTAATTTCTTCAAATAAATTCATAAATTTTTCTTGATTTTTTCTTGATTTATCAATAATGAGCCAATTATAATTGATTGTAAAACAATTATCTGTTAAATTTACCTTTAATTATAATATTTACAATATTAATTTTTTTAATATTAAATTAACATTTTTCAAATTTTTACAAATACAAATTTCAGAATTATAAAATAAACCAATTTCAGTTCATTTCAAAATTCTGAAATTTGTTTATCTCCAAAACTAATTTACCAATAATTTTGGAGAAATAAGAATTTAATTTACCAAATGACTAATTTGATATATAAAAAGACTATTCATGATTTAGATTAGACTAATTTACTATGAAAAATACTATATTTATTATAATACAAACCATTTGAATAAATTCTTCACTTTCATTACAACTAAAATCCAAATATATACCAACAGTTGATAAATAATTATTTGAACATAAATTCTTAATTTGTAATAAATTTAATTGATTTATATTAATTAAATTAATATATAATTGATTTTTATTTACTAATTTTATAAATTCAATTTGATCTAGAATAAAAATTAGATTGAAATTAGATTTTGATGATGAAATTTTATAATTAAATTTATATACCATTAAATTGCCAACAATTTATTACAGAAAAATATTTAATATTATTTTGAATAAAATGTGAAATAATAAAATTAAAAATATAATAAAGTTCCATTCTGGTAAAGTTATTAGTTACAAATGAATTTTGTAAATGTCCTAGGTACATAAAAGGATTATCCTTTTTATACTAATATTTTTAAGTCCAATTATATTTAAATGATGTTTTAATGGCAAAAGTTCTTATTTATTAAAATTTAAGTATCATTTTGTGACACTATAAATATGGTAAATAATTGTATAATTTGTAAAATAATTTAAATGAAATATTTGATGTTAATTGAATTAAATTTATTTTTATTTAAAATTTTAAGACTGTCGAATTTTTAGTAAATAGTAATGGTAAACGGATTATTGGTAAATATTTAATAATATCAAATTTCTTTCCTGTAAAATACTATACATTAATTCATTAATTTTTCATAAACTTTTATTTTCAATTTAAAATTACTGTGACCATAAACTATTCAAATACCAAATTAAATTCAATACTTTATGCTTTATGATGGTATCATAACCATAGATAATTGCATACTCTTAGGCACTGAGAAATTTCTAGAACCATTCAATATTAAAGTTTTTCGAAATTATCTCGAGAATAAATAAAAAAAATAAATTTTTGAAATTTCTATTTTATTTTTGAATTAAATTGATTTTAATTTGGCTATAAATTCAATTACCTAAATAACAACAAACTATTTAAATTACTTTCGAAGAGATATTATGAGCTTTAATATATATATGAGATTTTGGCAATCTTCAGACTAGAAAATAAGTAAGATTTCTGATATAGTTAAAAAAAAATATTGATTTAATTATTTATCCTTTTGTATCATAACATTTTTAATGTAAAAAAGTACTATTGTTTTTATAAAAGTAAAATTGAATTTTTAAACTTCGTACAAAAAATATTGGATTAAAAATTAATTATTAAAGTCAGATATATACGATTTTTCTATCCAAAATTAATTGTTCTTTAATATGGAATAATAATAATTAATTTAAATAGTATTTCAAATATCGTTTGGCTTAATACGAAAATTCCAAATTTAAAAGTAATATTAAATGAAAAATTCTTCCAAATCCTTTTTGAAATAATATTTTATAATTTTTCTAATACTAGAAAAATCGTTATAATAAATAACCACGGATAATAAAATCCTGACAGAATATAATTTAAACTATATTATTACACAATAGTGTACCAATAACTTTTAGATAGAGGAGATAATAATTGTGCACAACGAATTAATCATTAACATTTTTCAATTAATTTTTTCAATATTTTACGTAAATTTTTCAGCCAATCTATACATCTTTTGAAATTGTAAAATAATGTCGGGCAAGCCTCTAAAGGCTAATTATGATAAAGTACTACCTGATATTTATTTACATTTTTCATCTAATTTTTCCAATTTCCCAGCAAATCCTATCATATTTATTTACATATTTGATATATGTAATTATTTTATCATTATTATTTATTAAATCCAAAAATTTCTAGATTGATATCAAAAGAATAAACATTATCAAATATATTTCTTTAAATGTCAACATGGAAAAAAAAATCATCTCTTTGATTCTATTTGAAGAATGATTCAAAATTTATATTATACCAACAACAAAAAATAAATCTAACCACAATTTATTATACCACAAATTCAACTCAAAGAACATAATAATAAAACTATGTATATATTTTTGTACTACTAATTATTTAATTAAATATATTTTCTAATTTAAAATTTTCTATATTATATAAAATTTTGTTGTTTCAAAAAGTATATTAAAACCACATGTTTCTTTATATATACACTTTTCTACTATATATTATATTGAGGGGCTCAGAACCAAAGTGGCCTAACCCTCAAATAATTTTTATAGAAATCTGAAATTAAAAAAATATGATATTTTGAAATGTTGTTAAAACTTATATTATTAAGCTTTTGATATCAAATAAAAGCTTATTCTACATAATTCTTTAAATACTATAGTTGACTAATTACAAATTTTTCGTGGGATGGTCCACTTTGGCTCCCACAAAAATGGGGAGCCAAAGCTCGATAGTTTTTATCGAGCCAAAATAATTTTTATAATAAATTACCCAATAAAAAACGTTTCTGGAAGTCGGAATCGGAATTAGTGTCATTAGATGCTAATAAATGTTTACCAACGATTAAAAAGAAAAAACAGACAATAAAATTTTTCTGAGGTTTAGGCCACTTTGGTTCTGAGTCCCTCATATAATATTATGTAAACTTTTGACATCATTACTAAATAATAATATAATGGGAACACACATAAAAACTTATCATTTTTGTAACCTGATGTTTTTCTAATACTTTTTAACCATAATAATCTTTTTCCTTACATAATTCCCCAAAAAAAAAAAATTATTAAATCTTTGTTGGTTTTTATATAAAAAATATTAATAATCATTTTCTCCTGTTTATTTTTTTTTGTTTATTTGAGAGTCTAAATTCTAAATCCACCCATAAAATAAACTCCCCTAAGATTATTTAATATCCAATAGAGTAAAATTTCTACTTGTCGTAATTTTACACTTATATAGATTCATTTTGTATAGATACTTAATTAAAAGGAAATTAAATACAGATATACATAATATGAATTTAATTCATATATTTTTATATTATTTGTTTATGTTCAGGCAGGAAATATAAATATAAGTAATTGTTATGTTAAATTGGTTCTTTTATATAATTCAAATTAGTTTTTTTTTTTCACAAATTAAATTTGTCCTACTTATTCGTCTCGCGTCTAGAGAAATTTTGCAATTTATTCAATATCCTTTTTATTACTGATTATATATAAATTCCTTTTATTAATTTTGAAAAAAGACCAGTTTAAATTTTATAAAGACTAATTTTACCACGAAATATAATAATAATAATGAAATGGTTTTGCAGGACAATTGGTAGCAATTTCTAAAAAAAAATATGTAAGACCATTTGAATGAATTTAATTGTCAAAATTTTTTAGTCCTATTCATTAAAATTGCAATCAAATTACTGAACGTATGATTTAATAATTAAAATCCCCAATCCAATCATTTATTATTAATTTACAGAAGATATTTTAGGTTCCTGATTATTAAACCAGATTTGTTTCTCTTAAAACTATTCATTTCAAATCATTTTAACTTCTGAATCTTCGTTAAGCGAAAAGGATATTTTACAAAAAAATAAATGTCGGTGCAGCTCTTAGTGGTAAGTTAAGTCCATATATTGGGCTGAAGGAAGTTGGATAATTAACGAACATTTTAATAACAAATTTCGCATGTTTCACAAATTTTTCACGGATTTATTAAACATTCAATTGAAATTAAATGAATTGAACTGAGCGATATTGGATAGCTGAGACTTTTAGCGCCCCCATAATTTCCAAATAGGACTAACCTCCTAATATTTGTGTAATTTGTTCGTGATAAATATTAATCCAGAGCGATACAAGCCTTCTAAATGGGTAAACTGATAATGAACTTTAGTTAGTTCAATAAAAAAATTTCAATTACAAGATAACAATTCAATTTATTATTTAATATTTTCAATATTTCTTAACCACGTGCTTGATAAATCCATTTTCTCCTTTTCGCAAAAAAAGCACATGTTGCGCAATGACTTATATTCAGCAAAAAATTTTCATTTTAGTACAAAAAATGTTGTTACTTTACAAGCAAACCTAATTTTTTTTTTTTTAATTTTGAACTTGAATCAAAAAATTTTCACTTTGCAATTTGTCTAAAATACATAGAAAAATTTTTTAGTCCTTTTTTATTTAAAAATAAAAACGATTTATTGAATTTTTTTTTTCATTTCATTTTATTACTAAAAAAAAATATACTTTTTTTTTATTTTTGATAAAATTTTTGAAAAATATTTTTTTTGTCTGCTTTCGTTTTTCTTTTTGCTGACGGTTGTTGGAAAAATTGTCGGAAAAACTAAACTGTTGTTTTGAGAAAATTTATATTTTGCAAAATCAAAAACAAAAAATTTGTTTAGTGTGTCGCGGTCGGTCGACCTATTAACATGAAAATTTCAAGTTAATTGGTTTTGAGAAATATTTAAAAATAAAAAATTATTTCAAAAATAATTTATAAATATTTAATTAAAATATAATTAATTAAGAATATTTTTAAAACTAAAAGAAATATTAAAAAAATAATTTTAATTAAATTTTTATTTTAATTTTTATTTGTGATTTTTTTATATAATTTAAGTGAATGTTTTTTAATTAATTAGCAATTTTAAATTAAATTTTAGTAAAATTTTAAAAAATTGTGGTTAAGAAAGTAAAATTGTAAATAAATTCAAAAAAATTAAAATTAATATACTATTTAACACTTTATATTTATGTGTATAAAAAATAAGAAAATTTTAATTATTATTTAATTTAATTGTAGAGCTTAAAAAAAAGAATTAATTAAAATAATTTTATCATTAAAAATTAAATTAAATTAACTTATATACATATATACTTATAGTGAATTAAATTTAAATTAATATTATTCTAAAATATTTTTAATAACTTGAATAATTTCCAAAATATAAACAAAAATTAATCGAATTTTTAAGTGTTAAATTTTAAGATATTTGAAATAATCTAAATTTTTTTTTTTTTAATGGCAGTTATTATTATATCCTTAATTGACATCAGTGATTATATCCCTAAGAAAAAATATATATTTAAATTTAAATTTTTTTTGTGATATAATTTAATAGAAAATGTAAATATAATAACTAAAATTTAATAAATTAAAATATAAATAAATAAATAATTCAAAATAATTTTGTAAGAAATATTTTTTTAAATTATAGGAGTATTTAATAAAAATTAATTAATATGTTTTTAATTTCTAATTATATCACAAAATAGATTTTTTTTTAAAATAAATAATAATAGTAAAGGTCCAAAATAAATACGTTAACAAAATTAATTTTAAATTTGATACCAATACCATTTTACAATCAAAATATGTAATTAAAAAATTCTAAAAAAAAAAAAAACAAATTAATTATTATTTTTTTTAAATATGTAGGCTTGTGTTTTCCAAACTTTTCCCCGACGGAAGTAAATTAAAATTATTAATTATAATTAATAATAATTTACTGATAATCAAGCCAGTAAATAATTATTATAAGAAAAATTAATAATAAAAATTATATTTTAAGGATATTTTAATATAATAACAATTATTGTGAATGTAAAATTATATAAGTGAAACCAAATTGTGAATGTAAATTTATACTTGATAATTGTGATTTATCACAATTTTTAAATATTAAAAATCAAAAAGTTTGAATTTAAAAAAAAATATAATTCATTTTGAAAACAAGGAGACAGCAAAAAGTGTATTATAAATGATTTCATTCTAAAATTCTACTAATACATAATTTTTAAATAATTTACTTAATATACTAAAAACATAATTATTATATATATAATCTAATCACTAATTAAAATCTAACAAAAAAACTGATTTTCTTGTCAACAATATTGTAAATTTTATTTTTGGTTCAAGTATGAAAAGTTTCTTCAATATTAATTTTCATGTTAAAAAAAAGTTTGTTTACTTAAAGTGCGATAATTAAAATTAAAATGTTAGTAGATTTGTTTAATATACACAATTTATTTATAATAAAGTTTTGTAGTTTATCTAACTTTTTTAATCCACCCAAGTCTCAACCTTATAATTATTATTTTTTTTATGGAAAACAATTTGCGTAGGAAATTGTTACTCATTTCATACTTAAACTGAAACACTAATGTGATCTCTTATACCATTATGCTTTTAAGTAAAATAATAATTTTGAATATTTTCGTGTTTTGCCACAAGTTTTCAATTATGTAACAGAGGCAAACAATTTTGTACTTTTTAATATGAAAATTAAATCAGTTGAAGTTGTCTTAAAATTTTACATAATATTAATATTATTATTTAAATTAGAATATGTTAGTAGACGTGTTCAATTTACTGACAACAATTTACTCACTACACTGCACTAAAGGAAATTAGCTTGTAATAATGATAAGTTTCTTATCTAAAGCGGAATCTACGGTTCGGAATTCATCTATAGATGTGATAGATCCCAAAAAATGCAACTTAATATCGAGAAAATGTTGGCCAATATTGGGCCACTCAACCTGAACCAATAGTAAATGATTTTACTTCTAAATTTATTATTGTATAATTTAATTAATTTCTATTTGATTAAATATTAAAATTTTTGCTCGATGAAATTACAAAATTCTCGTTCATATTTTATTGAAATATAATATTTTATCCTTAATGGAAATATATACATACATAGGTTCTATTATACAAATAAGGATAATATGAATGTTGTAATAACATTTTACAACATCGTTATATCTAAAATTAAACCATTGCAAATTGCAACTTCGATTTATTTTATGTAAATCTATTTTGTGACGGAAATTTTGCGACACAAAATTCGGATTAAATTGGATTTAAACGGAAATGTATATATGTCTACAAAATTCGATATTAAAGGATATGCAATATGTATTGTAGTTTATGTGAATAGAAAACAGTTACTCAATCTTTAAACATTAATGTTTTATTTACATTTCACTACTAGAGAAAACTGTTAACATCTCCATCTGTTAAATTGAAACATAAATGTTAATTCGGATTTTGATTAAAAAAATTTCGGGAAAAGCTACAAAGCCTTAAAGGATATTTCAAGCAATTATTAAAAGTTAATGAGAAGTAACTGTAATTTCTAGTTTTTGATTTACTATCGCTTCGATATTTTGTTTAAAAGTCGGTAACAATAAAAATTATGGAAAGAAAACAATAAATTGTGGATAGTAAATTGTCATTTACATGCAGTAAATTGTCAATGGACAGTAAATTGTAAATTACATCCAGTGGACAGTAATTGGACAGTGATAACGATATATTATCAGTTATCAGATTATATACACGATAATTTTTAAGTAATAGCGACACAAGACAATAATTATTTGTGACTATAAATTACCGATGCTCTTTTAAATACTTAAAAACATTTAAAATAAAAATCGCATATGAAAAAAAAAACCCGATACGACAGTAATAATGGCAGACTGTCAAAACCAAAAAAATTAATCATTATTATGTAAAAGTTTTCATAAAAAGTAATTTCTTGTGATCGAAACTATTATAAATTTTTTTATATGTCTAGGTCCTAGGATTTCTTTATCTATCCAAAAAATTGAAAAAAATTAACTTCCGTTTAATAATTTCCCTACCACAACAAAATCACAAATTATACACGATTGCAAGCAAAAATGTTAAAGAAAAATCTTTCATAAAAAAAAATTTAATCTTGATAAAAAAAAATATTCTATTATAATTTTTATCCCCGTCTTAAAGGAAGGACAAATCTTTAAACAATTTTTTTTTTTTTTAAACAAATTTTTTTTTCTCTATCCAAACTTGAGAAGACAAAAAAAAATTGCATATCCTTTTTAAATTATTTTATAGTGGGAAAAAAATTGATGAAAGAATTTCATGTTGAATACAAAATTCATAAATTCTTTTTTGGTCTCATAAATTCTTTAGTATCCTTTGTCGGATAAAAAGAAAACTATATGATTATAGATTATATAAAAATGTTTTTTTTTTCTTCTATAAATTTGAATTATGGTTGAAAATTGAATTTTTTTTAAATCAATTAAATTATTTGATATGAAAATTTAAAATCATTTTTTTTTTTTTTTTCCAAGATATAATAGTGAAGATTTAGAAGAAGTTAAAAGTATTTTATGATATATATGTTAAGTAGAATAATGAACAATAGAGCATAACATAGAAAAGAAAAATAGTTCTTAGCATAAAGTATTGTTTAAAATATAATGAGAATTTTGAAACTTTCACCAAAATTATGATGCACCAGGAATAGAATATAATTCATATTTTAAATTGACTATAGTTTTCCTGGTATTTTTATGTACTACATTAAAAATTGTGAGACAATGTATAGAAAAACATAAGTAACATATTTTTTTGTGTAGAAAATGGTTTAGAGAGAGAATAGAGAATAGCACAATTAAAAGTAATGTAACCATTTATATATTTAATGATTTTGAACATAAACGTATATAGTGTGTATTAGTCAAGGTTAAAATTTTACATAAATGCAAGTCAATATTTTAGTGTTTTAAGGAAGATTTTCATTTCCTTTTTCATGAGATTTGTCGATTTTTTTTTTTTTTTTACATATTTTTCATAATATTTGTTTTTTTGTTAAGGTTTGAAAAAACTGTGTCACATGAGGTGCATCTCATGAGAATGAACTTAATATCTGAGGTTGGTTTTATATTTGACGAAATTTTGATTAGTATTTCGATTTAGAATCCTAGTTCCTAGTAGATGATTCTAATATTAGATAGTCTGAATCACTTGAAGTTTTTTGTCTTAATTTAATGATCCTTCTTTCCACTATCCTTCCTATCGATTTATGATTTATTGAGCCTTAAACTCTGTGGTATAATACCAGCGGGCAAATGAATACGGTGTGTACATATATAGCAAGGGTTCTTTTGAGCCAATCTTTTTATGTTATAGAAATCCAAAAGTGTTCTTCACTTCTTTAAATTCATTTCAATAAGTCTTCTTTCAGTTTATCCACTATATTTCGGTAGAAAAAGGCCTTTCTCTTTATTAGGTGATATTTATATAGAGAAAAGATCGTAGAATGTTTCTACCCCCAATTTAGACCTAAGTAGCTTGTTTATTTTCCAATGACCTGCCTCTTCATTCGAATTTTTAATGGTTTGAATCTAATTGCGAATATTATCTGAATCTTTGCTCAAAATTATATTTAAATGATCAAAACAGGATATACAGACTCTGCTTTACTTATTTGTAGAAATATGAACCAGTCCATATTCAAATTCAAATCTAACCAAAAAAAAAACAATATGAAGTGTGTATATATATAAACAAACCATTTAAAGTATAATTTCTAGCATAAAATATCAATACTGTATTTATCGATTGCATAACTTTAGGCATTAATATTAATTTAACTTTAAAACATTTTTTATATTTTTTTTGTTTATTCTCGTCTTTTAGATTTGCTAATTTTAAAATTTTATTATTACATAATCTAAAAAAGAAATTGTATTCTGTCTAAAGCGTTTAACATAAAAACACTTAAAAAAAATAAAACTTTTTCCCCTTTAAGGCAAACACAAAAAAAAATAGTTTAATTTCTTTTCCATTATTATTAAAAAAAAAAACATTTAATCCTCCGCCTAATGACATATATATTATAATGACATCCTTTTTTTTTTTATTAAGTCGAAGGTTATTCAAGGTCAAACTATAAACAATTTTTTTAGCAAGTCTAACACAATAATCAATTTTTCTCAACATTTTTCTCAATTTGAAAAATGTAAAAAAAAAAAATAATTCTTAAATTTTCAGTTTTCGAAAGCAAAATATCCTTTAGGCGCACACAATAAAAGGATTTTTGAAATTTCATATTTTTTTCTTCGTTTTTTTTTTTTTTTTTGAATGTGTTTGTCTGTTTTTGTGTACACGACTGTGATGATTATGTATGTGTGGAAAAAGTGAACAATATAAAATTTGATGCATACTGAACTGCAAAATAAATAAAAAAAAATTTTAATATATGACGATGATCCTTTCAAAAAAAAAAGAAAAGGATCTTTTCATTACACATCACATACACATATTTGCATATTTTTCGAATTGTATGCAAAATACACAAACAAATTATTATTATTATTTTTGGATAGAAAAAAAAAAAACATTTTTATAAATGGAAAAACTTGATGAAAAAAATTTTCTCATCATTTTTCTTTAAAAATCCAAAAAAAAAAAAAAAACAAAATATGAAACGTGCTTAAGTTGTGAAAAGAAAATTTTCATATTTTTTTTTTCTTTTACTTTTCATTTTTACATACAAACACATACAAACACACACATTTACAAATTATTATTATTATTATTGTATGATTTTTCTCAAAGAAAAAAATTTTTCAATTTTTGAAGATGGAAAAATTGAAAAGAAAAATGCAAGGGCACAAATTAAGTGAACAACAACAGATGTTATTAAATATTATTATTATTATTATTGGTATATATGTATATAGGATATAATAGAGGATATAGGATGTGATGATGATGTCATTTTTGGTATATATTTTTAGTTTATATATAAATATAGAAAAATATGAAGATTTAAATTTATTTATTATTATTTTTTTTCAATTTTTCTGTTTGTTTCTCTCTCAGTGAGTTTTTTTTTTTTTTTCTTTAAAGGATCTTTAATAGCTCTGTCTATAAAAATACAATATTATATACAGAATATATAAAAAAAAGTTTATCTTTTCATATATACAACATAAAACGCACAATTGAAGAAAATATCTTTTAGTTTTTGTGCATAAGACATAATTTTTGTGTAGATTATTATTTTTCTTCTATGGTAGATTTTATTTTTTTTATTTTATTTTTTTTTATGATAATGGAAAAAGGATATATACATTAATATAGGAAATTGTGTTTTAAGGCCAAAATCTGAAAGTATTGTTTTTGAAATATAGAAATTATTATATATATATATATATATATATACCATAATAGGAAAATGTTGTTTATAGCTACTCATTTTCATAATAAATATAAACATAAAAATATGTATAAAAAAAAAAAAAAACTATATTAAGAAAATGTCAAATCACAAAAAAAATATTTTGTAAGAAAAAAATAGGATAATTGAAATATAGTTTCCTATTGCTAAATAAATATATATACATATATATATAATATAAAAAAAAATGTCAACAGATTTTAGATATTAAAGTTTTATATATCGTTTGCATAACTTTAGGCATATAAAATTTAATTAAAATTTTCGTAATAGTATTAGTACATTTTAAAATTTGATTTGAACTTTTATCATAATTTTTATTATTTAATTGGTAGTAATTTTAGGTTTAAGACTATAATGTCTAATTAGTCGAAACCAAAAATTCTCTACTCTGATATAGGCAAACCTCTAAGGTAGTAGAATGTAGAAGGTTTATACTTCTACTACCTCAGAGGATTTACCTAAATGAGAGTAGAGAATTTTTAGTTTAGTGTAAATTTTTTTTAAGTAATATTTATAGAAGTTTTACATCAATTGGTTAATTTCAATTTATGAACTTAGGCCTGTTACCAACAGCACGATTTAGGGATTATAGTGATTTACCTGGATATTTTATTACAATTTGAATGGTTAAGATCTAATATTAAACACCTTTTTGGGAACTAATATTTTATACACAGAGTTACACATAAATTTTAAATGGTCAAGAAGAACTTAAAGTTGTTTAACTGCGATTGTCTCGTTTCATTACACCTTGTATATTCGTATATACCCAAGGAATCGAAACATTAATCCATTTTGTCAGACCTTTATTTTTTGATTTTTACAAATTCTTCTTTCTATTTCTACTAAATCAATGGCACTGAAAATTAATTCTTAAATTAATTTGTAATTGAAAAAATGGTTACAGTTGCTACAAAATAGCTGCAATTGTCCTTGAAAATTGAGTCAAGTTAAGTTAATACGATATTGCCCAATATTCTCTTTTCTGTATTTCTTGGTAATGGCGTACTCTTTACTCAATCTTCAATCCACTGTCAAATTCAATTTGTAACTTAAAAATGTTCCTAAAGCAATTTTTAGGCAAATAGTTTTAAATGTTATCATATGAAGCGTAAATGTATTAAAGTGCATTGTATTAATTTAAATCCATATCTTGACTAAATTAATACGGTACAATTAAATTGATTTATTCTAATAATCATCACATCACTCCACTCACTTATCTAACAAATATTTTCTGCTAATAATCTAAAAGTATAAATTTTAAATTATTTTTGTTTTCATAAACAAATAATTGCAAATGGAATCTAAAAATTCAACTATAAAATTAAATTGAAATTAATATAAAATAAAAATGCAAACGAAACTCTGAAATAAAATTGATATTATGATAAATTTTTATTATATTTTCAAATATTTACTTTAAATAAAAAAAAAAAAAACATTTTGAAATTTAATTTTCTTTAAAAGAATTTTCTAAAAAAAAAAAATTGTTTGTTAACTTTTGTTAATTTAGCAAAATCACTTCTTCAATTTTATAAGATTTAGTAAATAGACAATTTTAGAATTTTTACATTAATTTAATCAAAAAAAAAAAACAAATATGTATTTTCAATTTTCTTGAATTTGTCTACAAAACCGAAGAAAACACTATTTTAGAATTTTCGAATGACACTGATTTATTTATTTAAGTTAAAGGAAATTTATCACGATTTCTTAATAGAAAACTACCTTAACAATTTTCGCAAGGAAAATTTAGAAGTAAGAAAATAAAAATTGTAGACATTTTGGTTTTTTTTTTCTTTTGTGAGAAGTAAAATCTTAAATAAAATTTCGTCAAAGTACCAAGCCCACAATTGACGTACTATTTTAGGCATTTCATGGATCACGACATTTCAAATATTGTGCAGTATGTCAAGGTACCTAATACTGAGAGCTCGTTATATTTTTCAACCCTTTAATTGGGAATGTCAATCCCTCTAATACTTGTTTCCACATGAATTTAGGTTTCAAAATTCAAATTATTTGATGTATTTAAAGCTAGAATCATTTTCCAATTCAAATTAGATTTTTTCCACTAGAAATTTATACATTTTCTAGTACACAAAATCTCTCTTTGCTATAATAATCTCAAAAAAAAATTGCCTAATCTTCGTTAAAAATCCAAATATTTTGTCAATACATCAATTTTAAAAAGCTCACATGCTTTGACAGCATAAATTATTCTTGATAAATGCCCAAATTGCATTTGATCCTTTCCAAATCTTTAAGATTCCTTCTGATGATGAAAAATAAGGCGAAAACTTAAAAAATATATGTACCTATGTAATATTTTTTCGTTATAGATCATTAAACTGGATCTATACACAACTGATGCTCCTGTAGGGCCTATAATATTTTATATAATAATATTTTTTCTTACGCTTTTCATATTTCATATACCTAAGTAAATTAAGAAAAGTTATTTTTAAACATATAAAAAAAACCCAAAGCATCCTTTCTGCATTATCTCTGCAACAAAAAAAAGGAAATATATCCTCTTTTTTTTTTTTTGTTATGAAGATATGAATATACACTATAGTGTGTTCTTTTTTTATTTCCCGGTGCTCTTTTTAGTATACACATATAATATTTCAAAATCAGATAATGTTGTTTACATCAGAGGGGTGATATCAAAGTTTTCTGATAAATTTCTGTTATGCTTTCTTAAATGTAAAATTTAAAAAAAAAAAATGTCATTCCTTTTCTATTGATTCGGTAAACAAAAATATACACAATCGAAATTTTAAGGATAAATAAACTGCAAAAAAAAGTTTTTCTTTTTTTTTTTTTTGAAAGATTAAAAATTTTCTTATTTTTGGTTGAAATTTTAAAGGAAATAGATGATATTTTAGTAATGTGATTTATATCAATAAATCAATTGGATAAAAAATTAAGGAAATACTTTTTGGGTGAATTTCGTTCAACAATAATGAACGATTTTCAATAAATTAATAATTATTTTTCTTTATCTACTATTTTACATATTTTGTTGTATAATTATCAAAATTTATAAATTATTTATATTTTAAGAATATATAATTTTGATTTAAAATTGAAGTTTTCTATAGAAGGAATTTAAAAATTTGATTGTAATTTAATAAAATATATTGTGAAAATTAACCATTTGAAAATTAATAGATAATTTTCCTGTGATCTTTTCATGTAGTAGAGTCTAGTCTTCTAATTACATATGTCCAGTTTTCTTCTTCTCTTTGGCACATCAGCTCGATGCGGACCTATAGGTTTTTCTGACATTTTATTGCAATTTTTGGATCTACTAATTTTATATGGATTCCGAATCATAAATTCCACTGTATCGGAGAAACAAGGCTTTTTAGTTAGTCAATTGTTGTAAGCAATTGGACTCGACCACCACCATTTTTCCCAGTCTTAAAATTTACATTACTGTATATTTTATTACCGGTACTCATTTAAAGGTGAGTCAACTTAGAATGACACGACCTCATGAACCGCAGCATAGTACACTACACACTAAGCCATTGCCGCACTTCATGTCCAGTTTTACTTTAATTTATTTCATTTCTGTATAGTTTTAGTTTGATATTTAATTTCATAATTTGTAATTATCAGACGAAAATACTTTTAGAATTATATTATATTTTTTATCAGACTAAAATACAGTTTTGGTATTACAAGTTTGACATAAATTTGAAGTAAAAATATATTTCATTATTAAAAGGACTAAAAATATAATTTAATTCATTTCAAATTTTAATTGTATATAAATTTAAATTCTCCACATCCGTGATAGGATTTCATTTATCGTTTTAAATATAAACAAACCAAATATCATCTCATTGATTTTGCAAAAAATTTAAAATCAGTCAATCATTATATTTTCTTCTTCAACTTAACGAATATTAAAGGAAATTTAAATAAAATTAATTATAAAGACAAATTTAAATTAAATTTTTCTATATTTATAAATTAATTTTACATGATTAAATAGCGTAAATGTAAATAGCGAATGTCTCAAGTTATTTACCGACAATTAACAAAAAACCAAATTGGATATGATAAAATTATATACGAGTATATAAAAAAAATAAAATAAATCAATTAAAATTTATCTCGTTGCCAAAAAAAAATTTGTATTCGTAACAAATTTTCTGGCTTCTTCTCAAGTAAAAAAATACAAAACATTTAATTAATTAAATTTCAATTATATAAATAATAAAGAGAAAAATTTCGAAATTGATAAATTACAATTACAATTACAAATTAGATAAATAAATTATTCAATGAAATCTTTTAAATCATTGGTGATTATTTATAAACCACACACAACACCAGATAATCCATAGAAAATTTAGACAAAATTTATAATAATTCTTTTTTTAAAATACAAAAATTCTAATATTCAACATTTAAATTCCAATTAATTCAAAAAAAATTGTATTTAATTATAAATTTAATAATTTAGATAATAAATCACAATTAATTAAATTGAATTTAATTCATTTTATATGAAAAATGAAAAAATTTTCATTAATAAATTAAAGAAAATATGTGCCAAAAGTTTGTATATTTAAAGTTGTGGATTTCTATAGCAAAAGCGCAAAAGTTAATTTAAAAGTTAAATTATATTTCCATATTTGAACTTAGTAAGCAAAATTTACTAGCTCAGAAATTTAAAGAAAATTTAATTTATGATATAAAATGTTGTAATCAATTTTCAAATTTATTAAATTAAAACTATCAAAGCATAAGTATCCTTTGAGACGACTAACAAGATTATATAATGAAAATACATACCTATAGCTTAAATAACGATATTGAGTATTAGGATTGATAAGTATAAAGCTGAACCATTATACTGATTGACATTTCACAGCAAGAGCTTAACAGTAACATGACCTTTTGGTCAATTTTATCCTGCCATTTTTTACAGATAATAATACTGAAAATAACAAGAGTTGTAATCTCAGTTGTTGTTTGTTTGGCTGATAGGAAATGATAAAATATTTAATCACTATTTCACTAGGTCTGCCAAAATATGTTAATTTACTAATAATAATAACACTAGATACTAAATTCTTATCTAAAAACTTTAAATTAATTACAAATCTTCTTTTTCTTGGCTCAACAGTCCGTCAGATGGGCTTAGGTAGGCCAACCTCCTATAGGTTTCTTCTGATATTCTGTTGAAATTTCGGACCTACTACTTTAATATGAATTCCTCTGCAGCGGAGATACTATTTATTGCAAAGAAGCGGATGCCTTTATAGTGAGTAAACTGTTATCAGAAATTGTACTACTATTTTTCCAAATCGTAAGATTGACATTGCTGTATATTATGGTTATCATATAAAGTTGAATCAGCTTAGAATGAAATCGATGCCCCAGAAAATCGATGAATGCATTGCAGCATAGTATCTCCGTCACTCCATAAAATAGCTCCAAAAATTACAAACATCTATTAGAAAATATTTTTAATTTATACTCATAACTCACTTTTCCTATAATTTTCCCATAAAAACTAATTTCCCATAATCTTTTTAAAACAAAATATGAAAATTAATTGGTATGTATATGTCATTCATTAGATTCCATAAAGGTTAAAATTAATATACAAAATTTTACTTTTATACCAATTTACAATTTTTCATCTTAATTGAAATATTGCAATGAAGCAATGAAAATACTAAAATTTAGTAAAATCTTCCTCTTCCACATCTGTTTCCATGGTTAAATATAGAAAATTCAATTTTTTAATAATTATTTTTGAAATAAAAAAGTGTTAATAAATTTATTTTGTTTCCCTTTTTAATGAAGTCTTGTCTTATTGAAAGTAAATAGTAATTAATTCATAATTCTAAGACGAATTTTTTACTGAAGTCTTAAATAACTAATAAGATATAAATATTTTTTAATTAACAACAATAATTTTGAAAATAATTCTAATACTTTCGTCCTCACGACACTCCCTGACATTATAAATATTTAAAAATTTGGAAAAATTTATTTTACCGACAGAAAAGAAAGCTTTCAATATCACCCAGTTAAAGTTTTAAATATTACAAATCAAAATTAAATACATTTACAAGAAAAAAACTTCACAATATAAGACTATACTTGGGGAGTGTTAGATTGCACTATATTTAGGAATGGATAGATAATATAGATAGACATACATCATTCACCACGTTCAAATAAAATCTATATTTATGTCCCATTTATGTCCCAACAGGTACTTTATTTTACTAGTTTGGTTGTTACTATAACCATTGACTAATAATAATATAATAGATAAAAAAAATCCGGCCCGTAATGCATTTTCTTTGAATTTGAACCCTGGTTACAGTTCTCTCCTTAAATTCTTATATCAATACCAAGTAAACAACTTGAACTATTAAAGAAAAATATAATGCTATATGTATAGTAACTTCATTAGAGAGGATTAGGGAATTAAAATTGTCCTTTCAAATCAAATTTTCGAGAAAAATTTCAATTTCATAATCATAATTAAATATTATTCTTAAAATGATGTAAATTAATAAATTTTAAATTAATTTATAATATATGTAGTACAATTTCCATTAATTTCCATAATTCAAAATTGATTTATGATATGATGTCAAAAAAAATTCTTATGATATAAAAATATTGCAAATTCATGACTACATTTTTTTTTTTTTGAAAAAAATAAATTAAAACACTAAATTCGTAAAGTTAAAGTTTTTAAATTAACTAATATAAAACATCTTAACAAAGATTAATTGGAAAATTTTAATTGGAAATTAATAATATATAACAAAATGCCTCGCAACCGAACTACTGATCAGTAGTTTTTTAAATTATCTACTGTAAATGCATATTTTGAGTATATGTTACATATTACACCATCTAGTGGCAGAAATTAAAATTATAACAACTGTGATTTTATACTACTACTTCCTACCTTTCATATGCGACATTAAACCTAAATTTTAGGGGCTTATTGACTATTGGAAATCACGTTTTAAAAATTAACATTTTATATATTTTACCATTTAGCGCCTCTAGCGGTATAAATTTGAAATATGGTTACTGACATCGTACTCTACTCTTAAATACCTTTCCAACGAGTGGTCAAACTTCATTTTTGGTGCACATTTACTATATAAAATTACATTTTTATTCGGAAAAAGATGTTTTGGCAAAATATGAATAGCGCCGTCTACCGGCCGAATTTTAAAATTATATCAATTACATCTAGTTCTCAATAAATCAAGCTTTCTATTGGTGGGTCTATCATGAACTTGTGTGTACAGTAACTATGTGAAATAACTGCTTTTTATTGTTAACATCGGACAGACGGACGGACAGAAAAGCGTTAACATAAGGGATTTTTTTTTAAAAAGCCCTAAAAAATGCAATTTATCATTAATACATAATAAATTTTTTTTTATATGTATATTAAAAGTTAAAAGTTTTCTTGAATATAAATTTTATTTTATTTTTTATATAATATCAAAATTAATTTTAATCAATTTTTTATTTACATAGATATTTATATTGAAATACTACATTTAATGTAGATAGTATAAAATAGATTTTATATTAGGACAAATTGTAATAATATGTAATATATTTATTTAATATTTTTTATGTTGACTTTTCGGTCTATTAGAAATCAATAAAAACTTTTTTTATTTAGAAATAAAGTAATAAATTTTGATAAACTCTGTACGAGGAATAATTTACTGAAAAAAAAAACTAAATCTTTTTATATATAAATTTTTTGTTGTTGCCAGGTTTGTACTCCTTGTTTAACCTATGATAAATAAAAAAGAAAAATCAAAATAAAAAATATCCTTTTTTTTTTTTCATTATAAGAAGATTGAGTCAAATTTATCAAAAAAGGATGAAAGTTTTTTTTTTGTATTCATAAACTTTGTATTTTTCTTATTTATATACTCGTGGATATATTTTATTTATTATGTGGTTAGATCATTTTATGTTTCAAATATATGATTTTATGATAAATATGTTTATTGTAAAAAATATTTATATGGACTGTTTATATCGGAATAAAATCTATAAAAATTATCTTTCTAAAATATGAGGAAATGAAGAAGTTTTCTTCTATTATAAATATTTTTAAGAACTTATGATTATTTTTGATAAACATTTTTTGTATAAATATTGAATACAAAAGTGATGACAATATTTTGGAAAATTTCTATATAATCCAAATGATTAATTAATGTAAAAGTATTTTAATGTTTTTGTTTAAATTTAGGAGTTTTTCATATTGCTCTGTTTCATCATGGACTTACAATCCTATAGAGATTTATCCCAACATAAATTTCTTCTCCTACATTTCACCCTACATTTCTGTGCAGTTGCTATTCCTTCCATTCTGTAGCAAATATAGATTTGTATTGTAAATATGCATTCTGTTGCAAGCCGACATTGATGTTCTTCTTGGTTCTACAACCCTGAATGTGTGATGAAAGTTTTTTTTTTTATAGTCATAAACTTTGAAGTTGACTTCATCACAAATTTCTAACCTTATCTCAGCCTACATTTCTGTTAATTTTATTAGCAATTTCTGTCCATATTATTACAAATTTTTACATTTATGTCCATTCTGTCCATTCTATTGCTAACAAATATTATTTTTGCTAGTAGACACCACCATTGTAAATATGTAGACATTCTGTTGCATAAACAGACATACATATTCTGCTCCATTTTGGATACTACTATAATTTCATATTCATATAAGACAATAAATGACTCTATACTATAAAAAACGGTCAGTAATTTATAATATTATATTTTAATCATAAAATTACATGACTGGTGAAGTACAGGTAGTAATTTACTTTAGTATAGTATATCATTGATGCATATATATGCCGTCAGTATGCCATAAGATATCATACATCACCGGACATTATATTCAATTATTGCATTGCATCGAAATTTACATAATTTTCTTTAATATGCCGTATAGTACTCGTATTTATATTATATAGATAATAAAGAATTCTTAATAAAAAATTGGTTTATATAATCATTAAAAATGTTAATTATAAATATATATAAATATTGATTTAATTATGTAAATTTTTTTCGATGCAATTCATTAACTTTATTGCATAATTAACTATTAGATCATAATTTATATGATTAAATTTATAAATATGATATAATAATTTATCACAAAATTAATAACAAAAATCAAAGTTTTAACTTTTGTTTATCTAAATTGTTATAACAAAATTTAATATCAGAAATTATAGTAGAACAATATAATGTGCACTGACATCATAAAGTTACCAGTTACCACATAAAAAAAATATATGTATATAAAAATGCATTATAATTTTATTGTTCAATAAATTCAATTTGTTTTTTTTATAATATAATAAAAATTTTAAATAAAAATATTAAACTGACAAAAAAGGACGAAATTAAATAAATATAAATAAGTCATCTGTAAATTTGTGAAAAAATTCAATGGTTTTAAATTTATTTAACGATTCGATTCAACTTTTGTTGTCACTAATTTGAATATAATATGATTCAAAATAGTCCAATAAAGCACAATTTAATAGTCAATTTTAAGTTTTATGAATGTTAATTGCAAAATTGACGATTTAATGTTAATTGGAAATTATAAAAAATTAACTATATAGATAAAATACTTACCTGCAATTTCGCTTAAAATAATATTGTTTTGTTATTACCAGTCAATCCAATTCTATATATATGTCTGCGCTAAATTTCACAGTTTTAATTACTTTTGGATTATGAAAATAGTATATGAAGTTTGATTAGTTGTGACCAAAAAGGAGAAGTAATAATATTATAAACTATGATCATTATGACTATGACTATGACTATGACTATGACTATGACTATGACTATATGACTATGATTATGACTATGACTATGATTATTATTTGTACTACTTCTGTTATAGCTTTAAACATAATAATCCATATTTAAACTACATTAATTCTAATAATTACATTATATATCCTTTACTAAATATTCAATAATTAGGGTGTGTGTGAATTGGTTAAAAATTGGTTAAAAATTAAAATTATGACAGTAAAATTAAAATTTTTTAAAGTTTTATTCACCACAAGGCGCCGAAATTTTATCTGCTCTGGACCTCTTTGACTATAATAATATATGGACCGCTAATCGCTTATAATTTCCTTTTCAGAGATGGCCAATAAGAGAACTAAAGTTATGGAATTCTGAATTAAATCCAGTAAAATTCTCAAGTAAAATCTATGGAATTCTCATAAATGATTTAGCTGTTTTATTGGCCGTCAAAAAGGCGAGCGTCGCCAAAGGCAATTCGGAATAGTTAGTTGCTTTTTTCGCCATCTCTGGTGGTATGCGCATAGTCGGTCATAGCTACAGCAATGAAGTTGGTTACTAGCAGTCCATATATTATATAGTCAAAGCTGGACCTAGTATAAATTTTGACACTTCAGTTAAATTTTTGATTGAAATAAATTAATTTTAAATTAATTTATTTTTGAAAAAAAAAAAATTTTTGATTGAAATTTAAATTTTTTTGTATCAAAAATTTGTATCAAAAAAAATTTTTTTTTTTTTTTAATTTTGTTTTGAAAATAAAAATAAATAGTTAATAAAATAATAAATTTAAAAATAAAAATAATAATATTATATTATTATTAAAAATTTATTTTTGTTAAAATTAGCAAAATTAATGGGAAATATATTTTAAATACTCTATCCATATTGAATTTTCCTTAGAATTTAATTATGTAAAATTTTTAACCAATTCACACAGTTAAAATTTTTAAAAACACCCCACAGTTAAATTTTTTTTAACCTCGTGGGGATTATTTTTTAACCAAATTATTTTTAACACTTTGACACACGCCCTTAGAATAAAAATAAATTATATTTGATATAATGATAAAAAACTTATTTTACATAAAATTAATTAATCTAAAAATGTATAATTGATTAATTTTAAATTATTATTAGTTTCATAAAAAAGTTAATTAACTATAAAAAGGACATCATTTCATTAGTTGAATTGAACTGTGTGTGAAATAAAAAATTAATAAAATTACATAAATAATATCAAAAAAAAATTAATAAATGAAAAATTAAAATTAATTGATAAAAATGTGTAAATAAAGTGTCATAAAAGAGTACAGAAAAAAAATTGTGCAAAAGTTCAGTAAAAAAATATATTAAAAATTGATTTTGTAACTTTATTAAAAACGAAATTATCCTATAATTTAAATATACTATAATTTAAATATTTACTTTTAAAGAATTCCAATTTACAATTTTTCAATAATTGAAAATGTTTTAAATTTATTCGAAATAATAAAAATTATTATACTTATTATATTTAAATTGAAAAGTTAAAATTAAATTAAAATGAAAATTTTCCAATTAAATTAAAAAGAAATTTTAAAAGTTTTTTTCTATTTAATAAAATGCTTAGCTATGATATGAAGAATTTTGTAATTATGGTTAGTGAATTTATAGTTGAAATTAAAATAATTAAAATAAAAAAATAATTAAAATGTTAGAAAAAATTTTATAATATTTTGAAAAAATTGATAATAATAATAATAATAAATATTATTATTATTAGTAAAAAATTAAGAAATATTAATTTGACAACAACAAAAACATAAATTTTTTGTCATGTCAAAATGTTATACAAAGTTTTGATTAGCATTGCCATTATATTTGTTGGTAATACTAACACAGTACAACAACAGCAACAAAATAAGAAACAAACAATAATTACAAATATGAGTAATGGATATATTGTTGGTACAACAAAATGGAAATTAACACAACATAATAAACATGCAAATATATCAGAATTATTAGATAATTTATTACGTGGCTATGATAATAGTGTAAGACCAGATTTTGGTGGTAAGTATATGTATATACATAGATGACTTTATTATTATTATTATATTCTGTAATATATATTTTTGAGTGCTTATTTTCCACTCTTGTCCATTCAGTGACCAAAGCTGAAACAGAAAATTAATATTTCTATTACAATCATGTCTTAAAAATATTCTGTATATAAAGTATTTGAGTGCCATAATCATAATCACGATGCCTATATTAAAATCATCTCCTATTTGCTGTGATTTAAAAATAGAAATTTATTTGAAAAATTTAATTATAAATTTAATTTAATTTAATTATTATTATAAATATGATGATTTTATTATTTAAACATTATTAAATATTGGATAAGTTCTTGCTTTCAAGCTTATTGAACCTAAATTATTTAATAAATCAATGTTATAAAAAATCATTTAACTTTCTAGTTTATTTGACAAATAGGTTACAGACAAATATAGCTATAGATATTTAACTCCCAATTACAGTGAACTTACATAATGTAGCCAAATAAATATGAACTAATTATGTATGCAAATGTAATATAAACATAGAGTTAACTCCTAAATTTTCTTATACATTTGTAATTTGTAATAAAATTATCCATATCCCATAGGTACATATAAATTTTACACATAAATTTTAGGACTCATTATATTTTTTATGTTAGGATTAGTGCGTTGTCTAGCACATATTTTGAACCCACCAAAAATATACCAACATATGTCTAGTCCATACTGTAATAAGTCTTCTAACCAATGGAGTTAGAAATTTAGTAATCAAATTCAAATGCAAATAAAATATTAATTGAAATCGAATTTAAGTTTTAAGATCCTTAAAGTTTTTAATATGAAAATTTTATAAAACTAATTTACAAATAAAAAATAATTTAATTTTCCAAAAATATTAAAAACTAAATATAATTCCTTTACTATAATTTCTAAATTTAATTTGTTTTGTTTAATCCTTTAATATACTGATAAAGTGATAAATACTTCAATTTTTAATGGTTTAAAGATTCTAAAAAACTGAAAAAAATAAAAACAATTTCAAATAAAAATTTCTCCTATTTTTTTTTTGATCAATTTCGAAAGGTTAAATTAATATAAATTTAATTTTATTATATGAAATCAACTTTTATATTAAATTTTATTTTATTAGCACACAATTTTTTAATTGGCAAAAAATTAATTGAACATTGTATACAATAGATTTTTTTATGGATTCGAATAATACAGATTTGATTTTATGTACTGGAGTATGAATATTGTGAATAAAAACTAATTTTATTACAGGATATTCGATTATTCTTTTTTAATTATTTACTGAAAAATAGACATCGTTAAAATTTAATGTATCCACGAAAATGTTCTTTTGAATAAGACTAACCACATAAAGGATTTGTGACAAATTACAGAAAATTTGAAAAAATATTGAAAATTTAATTTCGAAAATTTTAAATTTGCCTTTGGATCAATTCCAAGTCCGGTTTCGCAATTTTACCATTTTGTAAAATGAAGTTGAGAATGTCCTTAGAATAATTGATATCCTTAAAATTGCTGAGAGAAATATATTGCTGATTATTTATAACATTCGCTCTATTACTGGTCAAACTACTTTAATCGACCCAATAAAAGTTTCCGAAATTGAAAATTAATTTCCCTATTTTTCATTTTTATATACCCACGAAAATTATTTGCTTAAAATTCAAAACTAAATTTTATAGTTTTTCTTCAAACTTTTCATAAAAATATTAAACGATACTTTAAATAATTTTTATCTAGCAAAATGAATAATATTATTGCTATTTCTTCAAGCTACCATTTTAAACTATATTAAATTTATTTTGCTGATATTTTTATAAAAAAATATTTAAAAGAAATTAAGAAAAATATTTGTTGATTATCAATTTTTTAAATCAATATTTAACAACAACAAAAATTGACAATTTCTTATTTTCATTTATTATTTATTTGAAACTATAAATTATTTATAAAATATTTTGGTTAGCATACAATTTTTCGTAAACAAGGAAATAATAAATTTAAACATAAAAAATATATTGGAAACAAAAAAAATTTATATTGGCAATTGAACAATTTTATTAAACGTAAAAATGTTTGATTGTAATTTACAAAAAAAAAATTGTTTATTGACTTTAAAAAATCATTTAAAATTAAAGTAAAATTATTATTGAATATTTATTTAGAGACAAATTTCATCAAAAAAATTGTTCAAAAAATAAAATTTCAATTAATAGTAAAATTATTTATCTTTGTGCAAGGAAATGGATTTATTTCAGAATTTCACTATTTTTTTGATTTTAGAAATTTTTTCTTATAACTTTTTGAAAAATTTTGTTTTACATTTATGTTGGATATAAAAGAAATGAAAAATATAATCGAGTGGAAAAAGTTTACTACAGAAGAAGTATCAGACATTTAACAAAATTCAAATAATTTCGTTATTAAACATACATCAATCAAAATTACATAATTTGAAAATTTTAATTTAAATATGATTATAGTTTTTAATTTAATTAAAAATGATTAGTATGTCAACTCTTATGCTTTCAATACTTAAGCTATATGAATTAAATATCAACTATTTCAAGATCAATTGAATTTTTCTCTATACTTTTTTGCTAACTTAAAAATCTCAGAAATGATTTAATTAAAAAATCAATAAATCTTATCAGAAATTTGATTTCTTCTTTTGGAGAGAAACTTGTCTATCATTTTATATTAAATTTTCATTTTAATTTATTAAATAAACTAATTAAAAATACAGAATTTCGAATTATTTTCGGTAGACCATAATTTGAAATATTTTATCATTTATTAAGGACCAAATTAAAGTTTACATTGAAATTTACTTTCCCATAAATTTAGCAATAAGCGCTTGGTATACAATTACAATTACAGAAATTTTAAATTACTTTACGAATATCAAAATAAGTTGTGATTGCGTATGAGTATAACCACATTCATAATTTTAGATAGAATGTTAAAATGAAATGTCTGATATTATAAGTTAAAATCGGATTTTCCCATCTCAATTAGCATTTTCCAACGACTAAAAAGAATTATAGTGAAATTATATATATTAGACATTAGATTAGACATTAGATTAGAGTAAAGCAGAAGAGAGTTGTTCTTGGAATTTATAATGAATGGAAGAGAGTAAAAATTAACCAATGAACACTTTGATTACGATTAACTATATATCATTGTTTTAATATAATTTTCACTTCATCGGTTAAAAATATAACAGCTACTCTGATCTATTCTTGCTAACAAGGTAGAATATACAAAGTCATACTCTCTAAAGAAATCTGGAGTTGTGCTCTAATCCAGAGGATCAGATACAGAGACGAAAGAATAGTGGTATATATCTATTTCCTATTTGAATGCAAGAAAGAGAAATTTAGAGCCATAAAAAAGAGGATAATTTCTTGCTCATTTTTACACTTGAATAGTCTAGATCTAGACTTAGATTCTCTAGACTAGAATAAGTGATGATAAAAAAAATTAATTAAATTTCCATCCAAAATAATTTGAAGCATACTTTCAGGCGAAAACAATTAATTTACAAAATATTCATGAAAAAAACTCGTTAATTTAATTAACTCATTTAATGCATGCATAAATGCGAAAAATTAATAACCATATAATTTTCAATAAATATATATAACAGAAATGATTCCATAAATTTTAATAAACTATTAAAATTAATTATTAAAATTAATTCCAAATTATATAACTTTTAATTATAAAAAAAAAATAAACCACTTTTAAATCAAATTAATTTCATAATTTTGTTTTAAATATAAAAATCTCCTTTTTAATATTGTAACCAAAATTGTACCAAAATTTGTACCAAAATTCAACATTATATGAGAATATCCTTTTTATATATTTTTAAATCAATACAAAATAAAAACCACCAATCACAAATATCATCATCAGAGGATTTCATAATAATTTTTTTTTACATTAATTACTTGTTATTTACAAATTTTTTTTTCTGGTAATAATTGTCAATCAAATTTAAATAATGTAAAAATTGTTTAATATTTTATTTTATAAATATTTAGGAATTGCGAAAAAAAAGGATTAATCTCCGATGAATTATTATACTTAAGTGATTAAATCTTCATCATTATCAATTTTATTTTTAATTAAACGAGATTTCAATTATTTTTCATTATATTCATAAAAAAAATTTTTTGGATGTAAACTTTTCTGTGTCTTAATTGTTGTCCACAAAATGAAAATCAATTTATTAGAGATTTTTTACATAGAAATTTTTTTTTTTTTGCCAAAGAGTGGAAACAAAATAAAAATTAAACTTTTTACCTTTTTCATTTTTTTTTTTAACCCGCATTTTTCCTCATTTTTATATATATAAGTTACTTTTTATGTCATACATAAAATAGAAAATTTCAAGAGCTTCTTCAACTTTTTACCCTAAATTGTGATTCTTTTACCTTTAAAATTGAAAACTTTTTGAAGTTTTATTAGATAAATTGATTTTTTTTTTTTATTATTATTATATTATTGACCCACAATTAATTTTTTTTAATAATAATAAAACTTTTATATGAGCTTATAGGAGTTCGCCGCAAGAGAAAACTTTTTAATTATTTTAATTTTGATATAAGATTTTTAAATGATTTATCATAAATTTCATACAATGATATAGTTTTTTAATGAACCACATAAGAACGAAAAACAAATTGAAAGAATTAGTTCATATTTAGGTCGAATAGAAATTTAGAATTTGAAATTATGTTGCTTTTATATTTCAAAATACATTAAAATAGTCACTAAATATGAATGCCCAAAAATTGTTGTCAATGCAAGTAAATATTGTTACAAAAACGTAGTTTTATTTCCTCCTTGAAAACTACACTGGTTCTACAAAATTGCCACAAAATAATTGTTGCAATAAAGCATAATTTCAGGCGCAATCTATATAATTTTATACTTAAGGGGTATAAAAAGTTAAATGAAAACTTTTCGTTAAAAAAAAATATTTTTTGGGTTGAGTTGAATTAGAAAAGTTTTTCAGACAAAAAAAAAAATATTAGAAAAAAGTGATTATTACATTAATTCTTTTTTTCACTTAAATAATATTACTAAAGTATAAAATCATTCCACCTTTTAGTTTATATTAAAATTAATAACACTTCGTAAAATTGCTATTTTTACTTATACATACTTGGATAAATCTAACTCATTTACTTGATTCATTTCTAAATATCATGTATATAATACAAAGAGAAAACTTGTTAAACAGTTTCAGATAATTAGTTTTCTGTTTTTTTCGGTAATTTATTAAAATATAAATTGTTTGGTAATTATTAGAAATTACTTTAAAGAACTTTGTAAATATAAAAGAAATATATAAGCAATGCAAAAAGTCTGTCGAAATTAAGGTAAGATTATAAATGAACGGAAAATTAAGAATTTATAAAACCGAAAATGAAATTTTATAACTTAAATAATCAATCGTCAAACGATATGTAGATTATATGTAGATCCTTTGACGAAAATTTATTTTTCTAATAGAATAGTAAAATATTTTCTTCCATCTAAATTAATCTTAAATAAAAAATATTGTTTAATCTAAATCTAAGTTAATATTTGACATCACAAAACATAAATGTTTGACTACATAGTCAACCAATTTTATCTGTTCAGACATCTAAATAAAAATAACATTTGTTCTTATAGTGAAAATGACAAATTGAAGAAAATATAAATTTACTTTTCTATGATTTCAAATTTTAGATATTTTTTCGATTTATAGTTTCAATTAAATCTATATATATCCATTGCGCATTTATAGATTTAGAGTTACTGAAATAATGTTATAGTTTATCTCAACAGTTAAATGAATATAAGTATAATAAAGAAAACATTCTAAAAGAGCAACTACAAATCATTCAAAGTCTAATCAATTATGATAAAGTTCAAGAAAATTTCAAAATTTAAGCTTACAAATACGGTACTATTAGAAAATGATTATTTATCAGGAATTCTTCTATTAGTACATTTCCAATTGAAGTAATTAAATTTTTTTCAATTTTGATTAAAGTTTTTAGTATTTTCCAACCAAAGTGAATTAAAGAATTAAAATAAAGAGATATACTATTATTAATATGTAATTTATTACTGAAATTTTACGTAATCTTCTATGCCACCACTGTCCAGGACTTGCCATCAGAAGGCTTAATACACTTCTTACCATTAGGCAAAAAAGCATCTCTTAAATTTCACAGAAAGAACGGAATCTTATCATACGTCAAAGAGGACTCTTTGAATATACTACTTAATTCATTATATAGAGTTCTCATTATTGTATCGCTAGGATAGGATGGTCTATGCTAGCGAAATTTTATTCAAATATAAAATAACATTATGTAATATCAAAATTCAAATTAATTTATTGGAACTTTTAAAATCAATTAAGTAGAAAATATTTATTTTTTTTATCAAAAATTTTTATATTAATAAATTAAACCATAAAATTATAAATTTTAAACAAAATGTTATGGTCAATTAATTATAGGATAATTTTTAATATATAAAATATTTTTTAAATTTTAAAATCCCAGATATTCAATTATATATTTATTTTCAATTTAATTTAATTTGAATAAAATTATTAACCGATACCACAAAAATCATAAATTTTTTAATTATAATATATTATAATATCCTTTTTATATAACCACAGTTATTGAAATCATATAATTATATAAAAATTCATATATAAATTTGGTGTTTTACACCAAAATGATTTACAAATTCATCAATGTGACTAGTGTAAGTGACATTAAAACATTTCAATTGCTTGTATAAATATTTAATTAATAATGAAAATTTCATTTTCAATTTTTAAATCCATTGAATTTAGCAAAAGGGAAAGAAACTCCTAGAAATATTTGCAATTTGTTCAAAAATATGTTAATGCTGAATCTACTTTGTCTTAATATTTAGAAAAATTGATAATGATAATAGCTTTTTTATTTATAATATGAATTTAATATCACTTTAGTGTAGAAAGGGAAATACTGTCCAAAAATATATTTTATTGCATTTCAAAAAAGTTCTAAATAACTCAGTAATACTAACTCAATAATAAAATTTATCATAGAATTTTTATATCTGAATTATTTACATTTCCAATTCCATATTTCCAATTCATAATTTAATCCTTGGAAAATATTTTTATATATTATAAATTAAATTAACTTTCTGTCAATTTAAATAAAAAAACATAAATTATAAAATACAATTACATCAAATTCCATCATTTCTGATTTTCTTAAATGACTTTACCATTACCATCAAGGAAAAAAGAAACCTTTTATAAAAATTTCCCTATTTTATATATTACAATCATAAGAATTTTACTATTATCCATTCAAAGTGGCTCCGTATTAATATAAATAGTATCAAAAAAATTAAATACCTCTAGGGTTAAGAGAATAATAATAATAATCCTGCCTATTCCTTTTTTGTTACCTTGAATTTATCTACTCTAATATAGAAAATTTTTGTAGTATATAAAACATATCATTTAGTTTTCAATAGAAGGAGTTTGTTGATAAAATAATTAATGAATCCTATAAATTATATAATATGCTGGAATGGTAACGGAATTTATGTTTCATTATCTAATCAGTTTGCGATCATAATAAGCCATTAAAATTAAATTTGACAAGTTTGATAGAGTTTTCGGTAATGTATACAACTAAAGCAATACTACTAAAGAAATTATATGCCAGAAGCCAGACCAAACCATCGCCAAACCATAAAATTTCAACAATTTAATTCCGAATATTCTTAAAAAATTTCAAAAATTATTCTTACAATGTTGTTTTAAACATACAGTTGCACACAAAAGTATCCGGCCAATCTACTTGGTTAAAAAAAATTAATGTTTTTCAGTTCATTTTCAATTAAGTATTTTTTTTAATATTTGCTATAATACGCCTTTACTAATGCAGTTTATAATAATAGAAAAACATATGAGAAAAAATGAATTAATTACCAGAAAAACTTATTCCCAAAAAAAGTTAAGTTACCAAATAGTTTCCACATAGTGCGTGATTCGAGAAAAATTGCATTTCCGAATTATGTACTTAATTGTTTGGTTGTCGATTTTTTCTGAAGTATATTTATTTTTGATATTTCTATGATTGGATTATAAATTACAAGAATAAATAATGTTAAAAAAAAATTAATTATTTGTTTTCTGATATTTTAAACTTAATGTCTAACAATAAAAAAAGTGGCCGGATACTTTTGTGAGCAACTGTATATACATAGATAAAATTATATGAAATCGTAGAAAATTATTGTCTGATTTAAATCGACAAATAAAATCCTTTACCTTAATAATATAATACAATCAATAAATCCTCTAATATTTAAAATGGCGTTGAAAATCTATATAGTAATTCCCCTTAAGCAACAAACAAAATATAGAAATAAAACTTAATAACAATTATAATATTTTAAGAACATAAATAAATTTTTGGTCACGTAAAGGTAAAAATAAAATATTTGTGTATTTAAATAAATTTTCTGTTTTTTATTTTTGGATAAATAATAATTTTCAACAAAATTAGAAAATTTGTGGTTAACGCAAAATTATTTCTTCTTAAATAATCCTTTTTTGATAAATGCAAGCAAAATTTCCTTAAAGATATGTTAAAAGTTTTCTGTTAACCCTTTTGACTATCTGTTCGTCTGTTTAATCAAAACTTTCAAATAGAATTATATAAAAATTTTTCGATGTCTTCGAAACTGGTGAAGAATATTATAATCAATTGAAAGTGATACAATATAGTTTAGAAGTGCGCCCACTATCTGGTACTATTTAAATTTATGTCAAAATTAGAAGTGCGCCCACTCCACTATCTGGTACGATTTATATTTATGTCAAAAAGGACAAATTTGAACTGAAAATTTTCAAATTAATTACGGAAATGAAATTGTAGATAAAAATTTCTTAATCAATAATGCACAATAGCTATGCTTAATATATTTATTTATATTAATTTATAAAATTGAATTACAAAAATTTATGAAAATTAATAAATTTTGATAATAGGGTAAAATTGTTTGATACTAAAATCCCATAAATATGAAACAATTTAAAAATTAATTTTACTACGTTATATTTTCTTCTATATATTATAAAATGAATTTGTTAAAAGTTTAAACATTATAAATAATTATATAAATAGTATATAACTTTTAAATATTTCCGCCCAAAAAAATGTAATCTAAGATGAAATTTTTTTGAATTTTATATTTCTTTAATATTTTAATTCTTCATTTTAGGTCCACCAGCAACTGTTGAAGTTGATATTATGGTAAGAAGTATGGGACCAATTTCAGAGGTTGACATGGTTAGTAAATTTAAAAATAAAAATCTCTTCAATTTTATAAAAATATTTTTTTTTACAACTCCATTTTTCATAATAAAAATATAATTTCACATTTTTTTAAGATCCTTTTATAATGGTTCCAAGAGTGTTTTTGTTAACCTTTTTCCATAATTATATTTTTCATAACAATTTCATTTATTTATTTATTTTCAAGAGTCATTTTTATTTTTAAAATTGCAATTTTAGCAACATTTTTTATTATTTTCGTCCTTTTAAAATTTATTCTCTCATAGAAATATTTATAAAATCTTTAAAAATTTCTCTTTTGTGGGTAAAAGAAAAGTAAAAAAACAAAAGATGTAAAATTTTTTCATATATCCTTTTTTTTTTACATATGTCCTTAATTTTCTTTTTGTGTGTATAAACTATATATAGAAAAATAAAAATATATGTAGCTGTTTTTTTTATTTTTTTGTTTCTTTCATTTTTCAGACATATTCAATGGACTGTTATTTTCGCCAATCATGGGTTGATAAACGTTTAGCATTTAAGGGTGCCCAAGATACGTTAGCATTAAGTATATCAATGTTAGCAAAAATATGGAAACCTGATACATATTTTTATAATGGTAAACAAAGTTATTTACATACAATTACAACACCAAATAAATTTGTTAGAATATATCAAGATGGTCGAGTATTATATTCAAGTCGGTAAGTTATGAAAAAATATGGATTTTTAATATTATATATTTAAAAAAACATGAATTATTGATTTAAAAATTTATGTATAATAAAAATAGAAATGTGGTCAGAAAAAAATTTAGCAATGCTGTTGATACAGCAAAAATTAAATTGAATATTGTTAAACAGGTTGTAATATTAGAAAATAGTCAAATAATATTGAATCAATAATATACCAAGGTCACTGATCAAATATACCAAGGTCACTGATCAAATATACCAGAAGTCAAAAATAATTATTGTTTTAGCACCGTCTTTATGTCAATTTGACACATATCATATCATACTTATACTTCGATTTTACTTCGACCATATGCCTTCTATGTTTCACAATTCTTTGAGTTCAATTACTTTAATCAAAATTAATAAGAACATTAACTGTTTAACATCCTCGTAGATCAGTTTAAATTAATCCATGCCTCTTAGATAATTTCATTTATAGACTACGCCTCCTTAGAATCTCTTTAATTTTTAGAATATTTATTAAACAAATCGAAAATATAAGTAAACTCTAAGTGCTTTTATTGCCTTAACTTGTCTCCTGTCTTGTAAAAATCTCAATTATAGTTTAGGAGGTCATACCTCTACGTCAATATTATTTTGATTTGACTCTCCCCTCCGTCAACTTATGTAGAGAACGCCGACACTTCTCGGATCAAATAGAATTTATTAATACATAATTATAATTAAAAATCTTAATTATTCTTGCATTTATCATTTCTATTTTATATATAATTTACTTTAATTGATTAAACCCTAAATATACATTATTTTATTATTTAATATTATATTGTTTACCATACCATTATTCTGTCAAGCTAATTAATTTAATTAATAATCCGTCTTTTGCATTTGTTTATCTCTGTGCATCTGTTGTTCTTTTCACATTTAATGCTGTCTGTCTGTTTGACTATTTTCTTTTACATTAACTTGCTATTACTCTAATGATCTATGACTAAAAATTTAAACTAAGATCTAGCAGCATTTAAAGAAAAACTAAACTTCGAATTGATTTATGTAATTGTACATTGTAAATTTCATATATAAATTTATAAATATTTTTGTTATAAATTGAACGAAATTTCTTTAAAAAACAAAATTTATATATCAAATAGATAAAAATACAATATATATCATGTATACACATTTCAAGGCATTCTCATCATAAATACATTGGAAATATATAGTTCATATATTATAAACTAAACATTAGATCAAAATATATATTAAGTATTATATTTCTAAAAAAATATATATATAATATTAGACTTTTTGTCCCTTAAGGATATTTGTACAATTTTTGAAAAGAAATATTATTCTTTTATATACCATCATATACTATCCGCACTGCAATCATAAGTTTATCATATTGAATAATAAAGTAGTAGTTTTTTTTTCTCCTTTTCTTGATAAAATCGAAATTCTCTTGGATATATAATTGTAAAATGTCTGAAACTTTTGCGACACTTAACCAATTTTATCCTCTATTACCCTATAAACCTAAATCTTTAAAAAAAATATATATATATATACAAAAAAAAATTCCATTTTTACTTCATTCTCAATTGAAAAAAAAAAAAATAATCTAAAATAAATTATTTGTAGAAAAATTTTGTAATGTATATTTATTTGATTTTATATAATTTAACTTAAGAGTTGACTTATACATTTTAATGCAATCAAATGGAAAACAAATTCAGTGCAACAACAACAATATACAATTTTCTTGTTCAGTAAAAATATTATTTTAAATCTTGAAATTTTCGAAAAAATTAAAAATCGTTTTAATGTTTAAGATTTTCTAACCGTCAGCGTATATCAGTCCCGTCCGATGCAAACAATAAGAGGCAGTTAAAAAGATATTTAATATAGAAAATATAAATTTAAATTTATGACAGAACATATACGTTGGAAAGCTTGAAATACTGAGAATCAAACTTAATTGACAAACAATTAAAATTCGTCCGGTAGGCGGCGCTATTCGTAATTTCATATACCTATAGTAAATGTCTACCATCATAAACGTATTGCAAAGATAGTCTAGTCTAGCTCTAGAGTAAAAGATATAGACGACATTTTCCATAATTCGATTTTTGACACCTGACAAATTAATATTTCAATTATCATGTTGAGTGTTCACCGAAATTGATGATAAATTATTAGTAGAAAGGATAAGAAATAGCATTTTTTGAAAGTACATATATCATTCCATAGAAAAAGCATTAGTTTACTACTAATATGTAAACAAATGCTATTTCTTATACCACTAGTAAAGCAGTAGTTCAGCCTCTCGACATTTTTATCATATTTTGATTTTGATATTTTTGTTATGATACTTTTACTATACTAATATTATATTTATAAATAATTTATTTTAAATTTTCAAATAAAATTTATAATAATTTTTTCTATTTGTATGTAAAAAAAATATGGTATTATAGTAAATTCAAAACTGCATTCCGCCAAAATCCGATTACAAAATTGTATAATATTTACTATGATATATATATTTTATGTACATAGAATGATTCTATTATGAGTTGAAAAAATTGTTTATTTCTTATAACTATATTTATATAATGGTTGGTATATAAATGAAATGACATAAAATATAATTTATTTTCAATTTGGTATTACATCTGATGAAGTGGAAAAGTCTTTTACTTCCACTCCATATTATAGTTTATATTTATTTGAAAAAGAAAGAATATATACATTTATAAATTTTATATATAAATATATGAAGAAATTGTCATTTTTAGATAAATGTAAATGATTTGTATCTCCAATTTAATGATATTTTACTATAGTTTTTATTTTACATGATAAATTAAGGATTCTATGGCGAAAAAAAAATATAGAAATTTAATTAAGATTGCACAATTTTATTTCATATACAATTTTTGGTAATTTATACGTAGAATTGAAAAATTATGTTGTAGACATGTAGATTTATTATATAGAATAAGGATTTTTTAAATAGAGGATTATACAATCCTTGATTTTGAAACAGTTTTTTCTAAGGAGCGTAATTGAAGTTGTAAAATAAATTAAATTTGAACAAGAAAATTAATTTAAAAAACTAATTCCTAAAGACTATCATCTTCAAAAATCGTAATTATGGAAATTATAAATTCTACTTCTACTGCTGTCTTTCTTATCTTAGATAGGCCGTTTTCGTTAACGCAGTATGAGCGCAGTACTGCAATGTATTAATTCTTTTTACTGGTATTTTGACTATCGAGACACTGAAAAGTCGACAAATTTAGCTTAACCAATGCTCCTTCTGTTGACTGATTGCTGTCTCGTTGATTAAACTGCCATACCATAAACACGAATAAAATCATTGCAGTACTGCGCTCATACTGCGTTAACAAAACAAAGGCCTATCTAAGATAAGAAAGGCAGCAGTAGAAGTAGAATTTATAATTTCCATTTTTACGAATTTTGAAGATTTTTTAAATAAATTAATTACTGACAACACCAAGGACACACTATTGACAATTCGTCCACAGCAATCCATTTTATAAATTAAGTTTATACTTTAAAGACTATAACATTGACTAGGGATCGAATTTATATCTGAATACATTTCTGCATAGATCCATTTCATCATAAATAAAATAAATTTTAAAAGAAAATAATTTCGACCTCCTAAAATTATGTTGTTTATTTTTATATCACAATAAAAATTACTAATTATAGAGCATTATTTTCTCGACATTTTTTTAAAACTTAAATTCAAAAATTAATTTTCTCATAGAAATTCAAAATATTTTAAATGAATAATTCTTAAATTATAAATTAAATTTTATACTTATTTTTGCAAAATTGATGATTTTTTATATTTCTGTGTTCAAACTATAAAGCAAATTAGATTTGATTTGATTTAATTTCAAAAATCAAATATTAAATCTTTAAATATCATGAAAATCAAATATAATATCAAAAAAGATATTTTTATACTTATTTGTTTCTATATAATTATTTACAGATTAACAATTAAAGCTGGTTGTCCAATGAATTTAGAAGATTTTCCAATGGATGTACAACGTTGTCCACTTAAATTTGGTTCATGTAAGTTAATTTTATCAATAATTTTTACAATTTTCTCTAATTAAATTTTCCTTATAGTTAATCGAAAATTTAAGAAATAATATAATTTATAGTAAGATCAAAAAGTTAATAATCAAAATAAAAAAAAAAAATGTAATTTTAATTTCTTATAAATAATTTTCATGTTTCCAATTTATTAAGGTCAATAAAGACATAAAATCTTTTTTTAAATAACAATAATAATAATTGAGAATTAAAGTACTTATATCTCTTAACAAAAATATATATATCTATTATTTAATTTTCATTCTATTTATCCTTAAAAGCTTTCAATTTTCATTCAATCAGTTTCATATTTATATGTATATATATATTTTTGTCTTTCTTATAGGATATTTATTCTTTTAAGTCCTTTAGTATGAATTTTTGTTAAATAATAATCTAATATCCTTATATACAAAATAATATTCTTGGACTTATCAATTTTTTTTATATATATACATATATTTTTTAATACTATTTCTTTACACACTCTAATATCCTTATTGTTATCACCATTCAATCCGAAAAGGATAAATTCAATTGATTATTTATTATTAGAAAAAGAGACTCTCCTATACTTGTGACTAAATTCGTCTTTTTCAAATCAAAATATTTCAAGTCAATTTAGTAATTTTCAAGTATATGTACATCGTGCACCGAATTATGCACCCAATTATGTACAACAAGAGCGAAGGTGTTTAATATATACTTCGGTGCACGATGTATACTTGATTAGACTTATCGGCTAGGCACTAATTTCAATCTAAAATAAATGAAATTTAGAGTAAATAATTGAATTTTAAGATCCTAAAGGACGAGATAGTTAAATTTTTGGGGAAAGACTAATTTGATTTGGAAAATGACCAATTTTACATTAAAACTGCTTTAATATTTTCTTTAATTATATTATTTTATATTTATAAAATTGATAAAAAAAAAATAATATTTTAAAAGGACATTTTACTAATTTGTCAAAATGAAATATAATAATCCTTCCTGTAATGTATATATATATATAAATTGACATACATAAATGAATGAAAAATAATATTTCCTATAAATAGTAAGTATATCCTGAATCATGATGATGATATCCTTCTCTCAACTATATTTTATACATATTTTTTTTTTTTATGTTATTAAATATTACGAAATCCTGCAATAAAAATAGATTTTCATTTCGTTTTCATTTTTATTTGCGACTTTTATTTTATATTTCGAAAAAAAAAAATTGTAATTTTTATTTTTTCTATCCTTTTTATTTCGTATAGATTTGTTATATAGAAAAGTCATGAAGGACTTACATATAAGCTAAAATGTATCATAAGGCTCTATACAAATTTTTGTTTTGTTTGTTTTTAAATTGAAATTGGTCAACAACAATCCTAAGTGTTGTATCGCATTTTGTTTCTTTTGCTTCAGCAATTTCGATTTAACAAGTTGATCAGAGAACAGAACATTCAATAGTAGAGTGACATATCTTTTGTGTTAATATCCCGTAACGTTTTTATATTGTAAATTTTTCTTTCCAGTGAAGAAAAATTAGATTTTTTTTTTTAAATAAATAATATTCGGGTCGATCTTTAATTTTGTATTGTCAAAAGCTCAAAAAATACATTACATCTTAGCATATATGTTCAGATCATTGTTAAGGTGTTTTACATTATGAACACTTCATCACTTCTCTTAATTATGGAGTTGTCTTCGAAAATTACAAATTCCCGAACAATTTCATATCCTTACCAAGTTATATTTATGTCTTAAATGACAATCATCAATTCAAGCTTAATATTTAATAAAAATTAAGAGATCAAATCTATCGATCATAAGGACTAGTAAAACGAAAATTCTACTTACTATCACAAATATTACTAAAAATGAAATTTAATTTATACTTTTACTGGAACTATAAAATTTACTCCTGTCAAATTTTATTGAACCTGTGATGTACTGAATAACCGAAATAAAATATTTTTACCCACATTTTTTTTTTTTTTTTTTTGGAAACGTGAGAAAATTTATTTTTCTTCTTCACAAAAAAAAAAATTCTAAAAACATTTTATTTTTGTTGACTATAAAAATGACCTGTTAAACTAACAAAAAATAGAAAACATTTCAACGAAAGATTTACTTAATTAAACTTTATCTATGTATAGACATCAATATAATAAAAATAATTACATTTTGTCGTATTGATTCGTGTACAATTCCAAATTTTATCCTTACAATTCTATTTTTAATTATATTTGAATCATTTACAGTTGGTTATACTACTGATGATGTTATTTATCGATGGAATGCTGCTAGACGTGCTGTTGCTATTGCAGAAGATATGAAATTATCACAATTTGATTTAGTTGATTGTCCAGCTGGTAATTCAACGGATAGTTCCTGTAAGTTATATAGTACATACATACATATATATATAATTTTACTTAAGTTGAATAAATGTAATGAAATTAAATATACTACTTTTTTATTACATATTTGTTTTTGCATTAGTCATAAAGTATAAGATAAAATAATTTAAGTTTATTCGATTTTTTTTTTACATCGAATTTGATTACCAGTCTATTCTCTATACATATATGAATATTTAATTATAATACTTATAGTCATAACATAAGATTTTGCTTTAGATCTGTTCTTTATCATATTTACGGGTCAATTACTTAAAATTGTTAATATACCTATAAATTTACATTAATATTACAATTATTTACATAAAATTAAATAATCTCTCTTAGGCCAATGTAAAATTAACATAACTTATCATTTCCTAGAGTAGAATTATAATTATAATTACTAGAAGAGAACACAGGGTCTGTATAAGATATAGGAGCATACCACTGGTATATTGGGTAGCAACATACTGGAAAAGCTTAAGAATATTAATAAATAATAACAAATAATTCTTAGTGTTTGTGGAACTAAATAAAATTTGCAAGGATAATATTATTGGGCTGTACTATGACACAAATTAAATTATTCTGAACTTATTGAAATCTTGAATACTCCTTGACTAACCCAAACGTGTTCCGTGATAATATAAATATAATTAACACTATTTTATCAAAGCCGTATTCGTATATAATATATTATATAACGGCTTTGATTTTACCTTAAAAAAAGTTCTTAGAGTCAACACGTTCTTATTTTTCATTTCATTTTTATTCTGGTCCGAAATATAACCACAAAAAAAAATTGAATTAATATTGGTAAATTATTCATCACAATAGTTTGAAATTGTTAAAAAAAACTTATACTAATTAATCCTGAAAAGGTTTTTTGAGCGAATCAAGTCCAGACTTTCCCCAAAAAAACCAGTTTAAGGCTATTTAATTTTGATCAACGAACAAGCCCTAAGAAAGTACATCTTTCAAATTCCTATATATGAGAAATTTAATTGTATAATTTGGTCATCATGTTTCCCAAATAGAACTCTTAAAATTCCTATACTTAATTAAATAAAATATTTGTTCATTAAATTATTAAATTCTTATATAGTATACAAAGTAATTATAGTAATTGGTTTGTCAATATTCTATGGAGAATTGAATTTGCTACAATTATATGCAATTCAATATAATCACTACTGTGATAATGCAATTCACTACTGTGATAATCTAATAAGAAAACAACTATACATTTTAAAATTTAAATTTCTATAGAAAAAATATAAAAAAATTATAATGTAGCAATAACAATTTTTTGAAATCAATCGACTATAGTCAAGTATATTTTTTCCTAATTATAATAAAACGTATACTTAATTAAATCATTTTCTTCGGTCGAAAAACAAATATTTTATAATAACAAGAAGATTTTATCTTTCATATTGATAACATAATTTCAAAATTATAATTTAAAATGTTATGGGAATAATTATCATATAAAAAATTATATGCACACGACTAAACATAATTATGATGTTCAGAGAAGATGATTTATTTTGTTTTTGTGTATCTAACAAAATTAAGTATTTCTCAATCAAATTAAAAACATTGTTGTTTTTTTTTATGATTTATGAAAAAGCAATTATTAACAGCAACAAAAAAATTTAATATGTTTTTTGTTTACCTACTTCTTCAATTATCCTCAAAAAAAAAATTTTGCTATTAGAAAAATATGTCAGTTAATAAATTAATTTCAATTTACTGATTGTCCTTTTTTTTTAAAGGACACTTTAATATATTCGATGTAATTCACAAAATCTGGAAAATTAGCCAAAAGTAGAAATTGAGTTTAGATAAAGTGGAAGTTTTCTCTCTATACTCTCTTCAAGTTCAAGGGGGTACGGTGTACGGTCACTATAAAATGGTTTTTATACGGTCATCATTCGATATGCTAGTATATATTTTTGTCTTGGTACTCGTACTGATTTGAGTTTGGTTAGAATATCTAAACAAAATTGACCTTCTTGATATAATGTTGATAGGCTATCAATAGGACCAAAACGATATTAAGTTTATCATAGTTAATGACCTACATGACTGAATACCCAAAATAGATTAAACCGCTATATTGCTGACTAAATTTTGAATAAATTTTTATTAAATTTACAATTCAACATTAAAATTTTATCATTATTTGGTATACTCTACAGTCTACACTCTGTACTTCTTCTTTTGACTAGAAATTGATTTAAATACTAATAATTATATGTATATCCTGGATAGATAGAAATAAAATTAATTTTTAAATTAAACTGTTGTTATTATTTATTTTTGATCGAAATTTTTTTCTATAAAATCTACTAAGTAGTTTATATTTTGTCTTTATCTCTCCTATTTGGATAAAATCTATTTCAGACAGTTAGACAGTTCTATATATAACACATAATTTTCATTACACCTTAAGAATTTCATTGCAATTAAAGTGCGGGCACAGAGTGATTTAAATCAATCAATCCAGAAAATTTGAATCGTTTTCCTTTAGTTAATGTACCACTTTCAGGTCTTTAATTTTAATTTTGCTTCTCTAAATATGACATTAAAATCTCTCCAATAAATAACATAATTAAATAATTTATTAATTTATAGTAAAATAATTTTTAATTTAATAAATAATTTTTTGTTCTCTTTATATATATTTATAGTACCATATTCAATGTTAATGGTTGATTTTTATTTAAAACGTCATATGGGTAATTTTTTAATACAAGTATATGGACCATGTTGTTTATTAGTTGTATTATCATGGGTATCATTTTGGTTAAATCGTGAAGCAACTGCAGATCGTGTATCACTTGGTATAACAACTGTATTAACAATGACATTTTTAGGACTTGAAGCACGTACAGATTTACCAAAAGTACCATATCCAACAGCATTAGATTTTTTTGTATTTTTATCATTTGCATTTATATTTGCAACAATAATACAATTCGCTGTTGTACATTATTTTACAAAATATGGATCTGGTGAATGTTATTTTATTGTTGATGAAAATGATTCAGAATCAGATAATGATGATAATAATCAAGATGGTACAACATTACAAACATTAAGTTGTATACCATCTGAATTAAATGGTAGTAACGAATCAACATTATTTGAAGTTATACCATTATCAATGTGTTCAATACCACAAACACCAATTCGTAGAAATGGTAAATGGTTAAAATGGAATTGTTTTCGTAGAAAAAAAACATCATGTGAATCAATGAATAATTCAGTATGTGAAGAGGAAACATTAAAAACACCACGTAATTATTTATAAAAAAAAAAAAAGAATTATTTTTTACTGTAATATAAAATTCAATTAATGAACCGGAGAGTTTTGTGATTTAAGAAATTGTCTTTTAGTTAATAATCAAAAAGACAATTACTTTAATAATCGGAAATTCTATCATTAATTTTCGAGAAAAAATATGGAAAATCAAAATTTAACCAAAATTGTTTTTGGTTTCCAATCGAAGAAGAATAGTCACTTTTGGAAATTAATCCCTGGGCTCAGATTTATCTTAACTTTAAATTATATAGTTAAGCCTAGTATGCTGCTCTTGCTAAACTAAATTTTCCATGTAAAAATTTAACTTCAATTATTAAATATTAATAATTAATTAATTCAATCGAGAAAATAGAAATTCATTTTCGTTTTCAATTACGTTCGATTTAAAATGAAATAACGTTCATTAACTATGTAACACCATCGTAATAATTTGGCGCCAAAATCAAATTTCAGCTGTAAAAGTTGATTCTGGCACTAAAATTTGAAATTTTTGTTTTATGAACGATACATTTTCCAAACACAATACTCTCTTCATTATATAATTAATTAAATTTTCTTTATATTTTATATAAAATAAATTTTATAAAAAAATAAATTTTTCAGCTCCACCTAGACGTTTATCATATCGTCAAGCTAGCAGCAGTGAATCACAATATAAAAGGCGTCGAAAAAAACAACCACATTATAATTCTGTATCAAAAATTGACATTATATCAAGAGTTGTATTTCCAATATTATTTTTAATTATAAATATATTTTATTGGACAGCATATTTAACTAGAAGTTCTAGATTAGCACCAGATACAACAACTAGATGTTATTTATTAGCAATTTAAATTAAAATATATAATAACTTTTAATTTAAATTTTCAATAGATAACACATCTAGTTATATATTAAAATATAATATATACTTTAAAGTTAAAATATACTTTTAAACAAAAAAATCAAATCAATAAAAAATATTTATGCTATAAAATTATAAACATAAAAACATTTATATAAAAAATAAATCCAAAAATAAATAATTCAATTAATTTTTAAAAAGAATTTAGAAAAATTAACTATACGAATATGAAAATTTAAATTCTATTAATTATTATGTTATCTAATTTTAAGTAGGAAACTTTCAATAAACTAAAATTATTATTATTATTTATGTTTAATTAATTCAAATCTAATTTGATTTAACAGTGAAAAAGAAATATTTTAAATTCCAAAAAAAAAAAAAATTAATATAATTTTAAATAAAAATAAAAACAATTATATAAATAATTAAATTCCTAAAAGCTAAAAAAAATTAAATAATAAATAAATTTAGTATAAATTAAATATAAAACTGAATAAAAAAGTTATAATGAAATTATAATATAAATTTGTTTTTTTAATTTATTATTAATGTTAATACAAATTAATTTAATTTTGGTTACCAAAAAATTATAATGAGAAGAGCAAATCATTGGTTTCTCAAAGGTTCCAGGTACAGTATAAATTTTTAAAATCAACCAATATTACCCTTGGAAAATCGTAAGCGCCTTAAAATATGCAATTCTTATAATTTCTTTTTCATAGAAACATTGAACTGCTTAGTAATGGTAAATATAACCTCTTGAGGGACCTCAACTATAATAAAGACTCAAAAATTTAAAATTGTTAATTAACTGTCCTATATATTTACTTACTTAATTAAGGGTCCTATTTAATTAAATTATTTGGTTAAATTGTGTTTTGGTTATGAGATTTTAAAGATAAATTAAATACTCTATTAATGCAAATATATGTATACTTATATCTAATTCTAATATATAGTCTAGTGCTAGTGCTAGTCTAATCTCATATCTAATATAATTTTACAAAAAATTCGTGATAAATTTTTTTGAATTCTAAATTTGTGGGAAATTTTTAAATGACCGTATCAAACTGAAAACTAGTAAACTAAATTTAATTTTTCCGCATTTCTTCAGTCGTGTTAAACCGAAACCGTATAAATCGAGTATCGTGTAAATCGAGGGTTAGGAGAATATATGTATAATTTTTTCGGGAATAACATTTCTAAGTTTTCGGAAATAATATTCTCCATTTTTCAGAAACCCTTGTAAATTTTCATGTAGCAAACTTTTAACTTTAATTTTCTCAGAGATGATTTTTCTTGCAATGAATTTTTCTTTATACCATACAAATATCAAATACCTATATGTTAGGTACACAAGAAAAGTGAAGAATTATATATTTTAATTTGTCTATCATCAAAAATGTTTATTTCATATAGAAAAAATGAATGAAAATATAATTTCAATTTTATAATTTTTCCAAATATATAATTTATTTATTTATTTTTTATATTTTTATAATTCACAATTAAACAAATTACATTTTTTTTTATTTTAGATAATTTTTTAATAACACTTTTTATTTTAAATTTTTCTGAAATTTAAATTTCAATTTTTTATAATTTATATATCTGAAAATTGGAAAATTCACATTTAATATTTTCTTATTAATTTATAAATATATTTTTTTTATTTGAAGTTGAGTATTGAAAAAATCAATTTTCTTTTAAATTTTTCTTTTACATAATATAAAAATAATAATAAATTAATATAAGTATATAAATCATTGAGTTGCACATTAAAAATTCACGATCTATTTTTCATAATATTTTTTTTAAAAAAATAATTAAATAAAAAATATATTAATTTTCTAACTGGCAAGAAATTGTAATAAAATTTATTTTATATTTATAAATATATAAATGTCATGTTTATTTATGGTTCTTCTTAGTCTATATAAAATATTTTGCAAATTAATATTAATTTTAAAAGGAAAAAATTATCATAAAATCTAATTATAAATTTGGCACACACAAAAAAAAAAGGGAAATTAACTATATCATTTTTATGTAGGGTATAAAAATATTTATTATTTCATTCATTTATGTTTGAATCCTTCAAATATTCTCAACAATTTGTGCAATTTTACTAAGAAAATTAGAACTTTTTTTTTAGGTACAAACATGTGCATTTTATTAGTGTAGAAAAATATGGTTTTTTTTTTTTGTTATTAACAAAATTCAAATTTTCTTTATTTAATTTTTTCACAAAATTGAAATTTTCCTTATTTAAATTTTTCTATCGATGGGGATTGTACATATAATATTTTAACCTCTTTTTTATTTTAATTATTCTGAAAAGCATATTTTATATATATAATATCAACATTTTTTTTTTAACTGGCAAGAATTTTATTGAAATTTACAAATTTCTTAATATCAATTACGGTATATACAATTTAAATAATATCAATAAAATTAAAGAAATAATTATTAATATATAATTATAGTAAAAAATATAATAAATATCATCAAATTATATAGTAGGTATAATAATTATTTTGTTGATACCCTGATACAATAATGTCATGGGATTTAAAACTAATAATTTAATTTGAATTACTGATTTCATTTGCACCAAAGTCCCTAAGTTGGAATATTATTTTTTGGCATAAAAATAATGTTCTTTCATACAATTATAATAAATCTGATTTAATAATTATTTTAAATAAATGTAATTTCTAGAATTAATAGAAAATTGTAAGTAAATTTAAATTTTAATTGTAAAATTATATTTAATTATGCAATTTAGTATAAAGTCAATTGTATTAGTGTATTTGCAGTATATAATTGTATAATACTATTATTGCAGTATATTTCTGTATTTCTGTATATTTGCAGTATATTTTCGAATTAAAATTAAAACCATTTTTTATATTATAGTATAGGTAATATATTCTCTATTTGTCTGAATCAATACTTTCTGAATCATGTAAAATATTTATAACATTTCATTTTTTTAATTCGACAAAAAATATAACTTTTGTCTTTTTAACTGATTTTCGAACCAAATTCGTCTATTTAAAGTTGAAATTTATTTGCTACCGTTTGGGGGGATTTCTTCTGACAGACAGACAATATTTATGAATATGAATTATTCAAAAATATTTATTAAACAATTTATTTTTATAATCTCAATAATATTTTAAAATTATTACAGTATTTTGGAATTATAAAGAGGTAAAAAGGAAAATAAACACAAGACGAATTTGAATTTGAAAAAGTCAAATTTGAGCCAAAAATGCTACACAAATTTTTTTTTATTAGATAGAAAATTAAATTTTCGAAAATATTTCCAAAATTTGGATATACCAAAACTTATCATTTTATGTAAAATATATTAATTGTATAAATATTTTTTTTCTCTTAAATTTTAATTAATAATTTTTAAATTTTACAAATATTTATTATATAAAAAATTTCTAAATTGAAATTTTGTCTTTTTTTTTTGTCAATCTTAATTTTAAATTTTATAAGTATAATTATTTTTAATTAAAATTATAGACAGTTTTTATTTATTTATTTATTTTTTAATAATTAAATTAAAATCACCATAAAATCATGAGTATTATCTGTATTACTTAATAACATAAATTACTATACAGTGCCGTGCAGCTAATTAGAAACGATGTATTAATGTTGCGTAATGTCCCAAAATATATATTTGCTTGTCAATGTACTAAACAAAACTTACATTGGTAGGAATATATAATTTTGGGACATTACAAAACCTTAAGACATCGTTTCTAATTAGCTGCACGGCACTGTAGTATTAAAAAATAAAATAAAATATCATCTAAAAGAAAAATTGCAATTATATTGTAATTCAAATTTAAATTTTAAATTTTATAAAAATAAAAGTAAATTTAAAATATAAAATATAGGAATAATTAATTAATTAATTATAATAATATCAATAAAAAAATAAATTGTCATGCTTTGGTTTTTTTTTTTGTTTTTGTTAATTAAATCACAAAAATATATTTATATAGATATTTTTTTTCTAATTATTTATTAATTTTTTAACTTTTCTCATATTTTTCCCACAAAAATTTTTTTAAACATTTATTTTATAAATTTTTAATTTATAAATTAATTTTCTCCTTTTTTCTTTTTTTGTTGTAATGAAAAATAAAAACAATCTTTGGCTACGAAATAACTAGAATAGATTTTATCATTTAATATTTTTTTTTTTTAAATATCAATTATTTTCATTTTAAAAGTCTTAAAAAAAATTATTAGTAAATATATAAAATGTTAATTTAAAATTTTTTAACATTGTGACGGTATTCCTTGAGTAATTGAATTCTCAAGTACTATATGTTCTAATGTATCTAATGGTTCGAGTATTTGTATTAAAAATGTTAATAATCCACGACGTCTTAAAAAACTTTGTTCTTCGTACATTTCTTGTGTGACTTTTGTTGATGCCATTGGTGAAAGCATACGATGTAAAATATGTTCCCTAAATCAACCATAAATAATTTTAAATAATTAAAGAATATTCATTCTTTAGTGTTAGATTTTGAAATAAAATTTAAATAAGTCTTAAATAAGTTATGAGCTTTAACAGAAAATCGAACTATAAAAAATTTCATTTCATACCTTAAACAAAGACAAATAAGTAATTGAAATTTTCCATCTTTTCCTAATGTATTTGTTACAGCATTTATTTCATCAATTAAATATACAAAACAACGCCAAATACCTAACCATTCATGACGTTGTCCTAATGACATATTTGGTAAATATGGTGAATCATTATTTATTGAAGATGATGATGTATTTAATGATAATGGTGAACCAGTAGTTAATATATTATTACGTAAAATAGTATTATTGTCTGCTGAATTATCATTATGATTAATATTTAATTCAAATTGATCTTTAATTTTCACTGTAATTAAAATATTTAAAATAAAAATTCTAGAAATTCAAAAATTAATTTCGTATTATACTTACAAAAATAATCCCAAATATATAAATTTCTACCAAAAAATCTAGTTGATCTAAAGCCACACATAAAAACATGTTCTAAACATTTAACTAATCCATCTTCACCACATAAATAATTTGTTAATGTACCAATATCACGATCACGACTTGGTTTATAATGCCATTTAACAATAACATTTACACAATCACCTAATATATTCTGTATTTCAGATGGTCTTAATTCAGTACGTTGAATACTTGGACTACGTGCACGTGGTGGTGTACGACATACTTGTACCAATTCATCATTATCAATATTTTTTGGTACACGTTGTCCAACTAATAAACGTTCAGTTGAACCATCATCAATACCTTTACCAAGCCAACGACCACAAGGGAATCTAAAAAAAATACAAAATTATAGTATATATTGAATTCATTTTTTTTTTTTTTTGAATACTTATAAGTATGTCCAGTTACTTCATTACGGACAACAACATGTTCAACCATCCATTTATTATTTGGTCCAGAATTATCATGACCTATTCGCATTGTTGTCAAATTACCCAAATTTTTATACTATAAAAAATGAATAAATAAATTTAAAATTTAGAAAAATTCACAATTTTCAAAGAAATTTTTCATTTTTACATGAAATATAAATTCGACAGCTTCTTTTGGTACTGGAATTTGTTTAGTTTCATTTAATGCACCAGAAATAGCTACCCAAACATTACTAGATGTCATATTATTGCCATGTTTTTTAGATGGAAATATTACTACACGATACGGAAGTTCTAAAAAAAATTACATAAATTATTTGATATATTTTTTTTTTAAATTTTCAAAATTAATAATAATATTTCTTACTTGTTGTTGGATAAATATTTGTAAAACAAAAATAATCAACTGTGTTAAGTGTTAAAATATGATATAAAAATTGTTCTTTCTCTTCTTCACAACGTAAAAATGCTGAACGTTTATATAATGTCCTTAAAAGTACTTGATCTGATAATAAACTACGAAAATGTCTTGATAATAATTTCTTTTCTAATGATAATCGAACCCATGCTCTTGTATATCCAATATGTGTTTTAATATCAGTCATAGCCAAAACATTTCTTTTACAGAAATAAAATATAATTTTAAAATTAATAATTAAATTATATAATTTTTTTTTTTATTAAATTATATTTATATACATACTTTATATCAAATTCCAAAGATTCTGGTAAAGGTCGTAATTGCTCTAAACCAATAATTGAATCTGAACGTTCTCGTTGACGACCTCTTGACGGTGAATCCGAATCAATTGTAAATGTTGATAAATCTAATATAAAAATTATATGAACATTCTTTAAGTATATTTGAAAGAGTTAAAAGAAGAAAAAGAAAAATCAAACAATACTTAAAAGTGATAACAAATTTAGAAAAATAATACGTGTGTAGAATTTTCAGCAAATTATAAATTAATGAATTAACAAACAACACAAGAGAAACATAATCTATTTCATGAGATTTGAAAAAATCGGTTTTTATGTTACCAATTTTGTAGATTTTAAAATTCAGTTATCCATAAAACAATCTAAATTTGTAGTATTTTAATATCAAATTAGTATTTTTGAAATTCAAATTGGTCTTTCCAAAAGTTTCCTATTTGGCAAACGGACCACTATATAATAAGACTTAAAAGTGTAAGTGTTCCATTTAGGTAAAATACAATTTTTGTTAGATAATATAATAATTAGATTATTTTGTAGTGTATTTATTAACAAACTGTCTCTACTACTCTACTTCTGCCATGGAGATAATCAGGAATTTCAACAGTTGCAAAATTTGCACTCATTTTGTACTGCCAAAATTTGGCAATGTATACAAATGAATACAAATTTTCCTATGAATAAACTTGTAATTCCAATTTTGGAAACTAGTTTCAATTGTCGTTAATCGCTTTTTTACACGAGTTAGTCCGTCTTAATCATTTAAGAATGCGAAAATGTGTTTAAATGACAAAATTTGTACTCAGTACTACATAATACGATACTTAAAAAAAAACTTTCAAAATTACAAATCAAATTTGAATCAAATTTAAAATTTCTTTACATATTTCTACTATAAAAAAATATAAAAAATAGGAAATAAATCAATAAACTTATAATTTAAACTTTAATTTAAATAATAAAATAAAAGCAATAATTAATATATTTTTACACGTACAATCCATTCTTTTCCTCATTACACTCCAGGCTACAGCTAAAAAAAGATTATTTTTAAAATCTATATATTTTATAATTTTATATCATTAAATATAAAGTTTACATCGTTTTCTTAATATATAATTAAATAAAAATATAATTAAATTTAATTTTAAATAGGTACTTGCCTGGTGTTAAATAATTTGTATCAATTTTATTTGATGGATTTCTAGTTTCTTGTAATTCTAAATATGCTTGTAAATGTGACCATAATGCTGATTTGCCTTGTTTATTTTGTAAACCATGTGACCATATTTTTTCTAATAAATCACATAATGATGCAATCATTGTATTTTCTTCAACACCATTAACAGCACCTTCACCACTTAATCCTAATGAGAATGCTTCACTACCCATTTTTTCAAGTAGCATACGTTTTGTTTTACTTTTTATATCCTATAAAATAGATTTTTTTTGTTTTACATTATTACATTATAAATTTTTATTATCATTATTTTTTCTTATACCTTTAATAATTTCTCAACAAATGTCCAATTTGCTTGTGCTATTAATGCTGGACTCATTTCAGTTGTTGATAAATTTGCTGAGTTACGATTTGAATTTGGAAATGGTGGTGGTTTACTATCTAAATTTATTTCTTTTGTACGCCATTTTGTTGAACCATTTTTAACACGTCGTAAACTATTTCCTCTATAATTAATATTTATATATATTTTTTTTACGCTTTTATATTTAATTTTTTCTAATAAAATCTTTTTTTTTTTACATAAATAAATGGAATGAAATCGGTGTAGTGACATAAATTGAAGATCATTATAAAATTAATAATTTAATAATGGTATATGGCTTTGTAATTTATATGCAATTTAAATCGCTTATAAATTCATATTTATTTATTTTTCAGAATATTCCTATAACCAAATTGATTCGGACATTAAGTCATATATTGTATTTTGGTAAATGTCGAAAAATGTGTTTTTACTGTAGGAACAAAATTAAAAAATTTCCACAAAACAAATTTTTTTAATGTTAAATTACTTGCATAATTTAAGCCATATGGATTTAAGATAAGATTTATTTTTTTAAAAATAGCAATTATGTCATTACATTGCAACCGAATCAAATTAGATATAAGATCTAAAGGCTTCATATGTCACAGCACCAATGAGAGCAACTTTTAAAATTAACCAAAAAAAGGACAATTTAATGGATTTAATGGACAAATAAAATTAATTGTTTATATATTTTTTTTAAATATTTTCAAATTATACTTTATTTTCACAAAAAAATATGAAATTATGATTTTATATATAAATATATATATGTACATATAAAAAAAATTGGTAAGTTTTGCGACATAATAAATTCAAAATATTTCTTTTTTTTTCTATTAATAATTTAAATATATAAAAAAAATTTAACTACAAATAAAATATATATTAATCGTATAACTATTAGTATATAAACTAAATTTATTTAAATTTTCTACTAATTAAATTATTTTATGTACGTTTTAAATTTAAGTAAAATGTACTATAGGGTGCGCATATATATATTATAAATTGTTATGCAGTGCATTTATCGTTTTCATTTTAATTAAGCAAATATACTATAAATTGCATTCTAAAATATTTGTGTGTGATTAATAATGAACTACAATTTCAAATTATATATATTTTTTCTTAATGAGGAATTGAAATTTTTATATAGGAATTTCCAAATTTTTTTATTTACTTTATTCACTAAATTTATAATTGAATAATTTAGTCATGACTAATTTGATTATTAAACATTATTTTTTATCTAATTGAAAATATATTTTCAAATATTATTCTCTAACAGAAATATGACTCAACAATTTTTGAGTTGTAAAATGTGTTTTTTTTTCAAGGCACCAAACAAATAATAAATTCATAAATTCGTAAAAATATTTATTAATGATTACTAGATATTTTGAAAAATCTTTAAAATTATTAGTCCAAAAAAAGATATGTAAAAAATAAAGGAACTAAAAATTCAAATAGGTACTTTTTTTTTTTAACATTTTTTTACAATTCCTAATTTTAATCAAAATTCAATTCCACATTCAATAATTTGTAATAATTGAAATATAATTATTTCACTAAAATTTTATTAAAACAAAAAAAAAACTTATTATTTAAAATGGAAATTTCAAGACTCATTTTTTGTTATATTATGGTATTATAATTAAATTATACTTAAAATATTTATTTGAGCATTTTCAATTTCTTGCATTGCTTACAAAAGAAAATAAAAAAAATCATTTAACTTCTTAATAAGAAAAATCAAAACAAAATAAAAAAGAATATCGAAAAATTTCTAGATTATTTTAAATTTTTTAAATTTTAATTCACATTATTTTCATGCTACCAAAAAAAAAGACAATTATATCATGCAATTTTTTAATTTATTTGTTTTTAGCAGAGCATTTTTTATTAGATAAGTTTAAAAAATTATAATTACTTTCTAGGTGTTTTTGACTGATATTTGAAAACAGTTTAATTTCAATCAATAATTACTGAAAAGTGAATAAACCAAATATTATTAATTTATTAAATATTCTGGTAATAATTTGAAATATATTTAAATTTAATTTCTTAATGTAAAAATTTTTCGTAAACGTGATAAAAATCTTATGGCTATCAATGAAATAGACCAATTTCTGGAAAAAAAAGAATTAGAGAATAATAATATTTGTTTAAAAAAAATTAATTCTTCTGAACTTATTGATGAAATATAAACAAACATAGTTATATTAAACATATATGCTTAATAATTATCCCTTTTTCGGCACACTTTCAGGAAAATTTGTAAATTTAATTTTTAGCAGAACAAGTTACAGAAGAATTTTACTATATAACCATTAAAATATTTAATTTTGGACAATATAATATTTTACAGGCAAATATTTTGCTATAAATGAAGTTTTTATAGAATGAAATAATAATTTACTTTTTTATTATTCTATGCAAATTAAATCCACATAATCAAATTGTGATAGGACAATAACATTTTCAAATCCACGATATTTTAATTTCTTAGATTGTTTACTTGAATTAATATAAATGTATAACAATAAAAAGCATAATTTGTAATGTAATTTTTGTTTTTTTGTATCAATTTACGAAAATGATTATCCAATGATTATTTTTATTAATGAGATGTAGTGAAAAAACCATTATGAATTTAGAACTATGTGAATTTAACTAGTACCATATTACAAATTGTATAAGCATTAAATTTTATTCATTTATGTTATCATTAAATAAATAATATAAACTAATGAATTTTATTTTTTTTTAAATCATTTAAAACTTATTATAATTCTTACAAAAAATACAAAGCTAAAAACAAATTAAATTCATTTCCAAATATAATATATAAGAAATAAGATATCAATTAATTTCCATAAAAGAATCAACTACAAAAATTTTTGTTTTACAATCCACAAAAAAGAAATAATAACAATAAAATTTTAAGGCTGAATTGGAATGTGAGCGTTTATAGACATCGGTAAATTGTTAATTTTCGGTAAAATTATTTGATTTTTGCTTAATTTTGTTACCGCTGCTAGTTGATAACTGCATTTATATATATTAAAACATTTGTTCAAAACTGAGCAGTAGCTTTATTTCAGACAGATGTCTAGTGCGCTTATATTGTGCTGAATTATAGTTTCGTATGTTAAAACATTTACCGCTGGTTTTAAACGCACATATTCAGATTCAGCCTTTATAATATTTTGATTGTGCTTAAAATAATTTCATATATTACAATAATTATTATATTTTTTTCTCTACAAAACAAATAAGAAAAGAAAATCTAAATAAATAAAACAAACAAACACACACACATTGGCAATATATAAAAAATATAATAGAACAAAAATAAACAATTCCATAACAATATTTTTTTTTTTTATTTTAATAATTTTTTGTTGTTGTAAATAAGCATTGGTGAGAATTTTTAATAATGATGACATACACAATTCTATTTGTTTATTTTGAAATATATTATTATATAAACAAATAATACATTTTTCTTTGTTATTACCTCGATGCACATTCCTGATTTAGTACAGATTTTTCTAATAGAGGAAAACTACGAAAATATGCTGGACGATTTGGTAATATTTCACTTGGTGGTGTTACTTCTAAATCAATACTTTGTAAACGTTTATCTAAAATTCTTTGTGTTTCTTGGCTTAATACACATGGTTCATAGCTAGTTGCACGTATTAAACTTTCACCACCATGACGTTTTCTAAAATCAAACAAAAATAAATGGAAAAATAAATAAAATTACATATTTGAAAATTATTCAGATAATTTGAATTATTTAAAAATAATTCAATCTTATATTTGTTTTTTATCATTAAAATCTAACTAACCTTAATATTTTTATTCGATTATCAAATAAACGTAAATTTAAATCAATTTCTTTATCCCATACAGCCATTATTTTATTATCAATTAATGTGGCAAACATTTGGCTTTCTAAAAATCTAGATAAAAATGGTCTATGATGTTCTAATTGATCTGATAAAAATGATGATTTATCAAAATTTTGTAATGATTCACGGTTACTTAACCATTCATTTTTTCCTTGATTTGGATATATTACAAATTGTTCATATGATGAAAATATATGTACAAAACGATTTAAAAATATTTCACGTATTGAATTATTTAAACGTTGATCTTCAATATATTGTTCTTGTTTTGTTAATGGTTTTTCTTTATGTTTACGATTTGTTGGTAATGGCATACTACAATCAGTTGTATCATAACCAAAATCATCCATTTTAACACCAGTACGTTTAACTAAATCAACCATACGTGTTATTGGTTCTATTTGTTTTGTTGATGTTGATGATGATGATATACCACCATTATTACCATTAATTAATGGATGCATTTCATTTGTATAATAATCTGAATTACCAGATATATTATTTATATTATTACCATAAAAACTATCATTCATTGAATGTTTACGACCACGTACTTGTATACCAGATGGTAATGTACAACTTGATGTCATTACATCATAATCACTACCATTACTACCATTACTAATTGTTGATACTGTACTACGTTGTTGATAATATGTTTTTGGATTTAATATTGATGGTGGTTCTAATGTACGATCACGTTGTATTTGAAATTTATCTAATATTGTTATTATTTCAGACATAAAATCAAATTTATGTGGAAATATTGGTAATTCTTCTGGTAATTGTATTGTTTTTTTATCAATATCAACATAACATAATGTTGCTTCAGAACCAATTTTTGTTACTGTTTCACATTCAGCATGTAAACCCATTACAAATGGTACTGGTGCATCAAGAAAATGATGTAATGCAGCTGGTAATATTGGTGCATATACATGTGGCCATACAAATGGATATAATAATGATGTTATACATTCACCAATAATCATTAATTTTTGATGATCTATATATATATATAAAATTTAAAAAAACATGAAATTTAAAAATTTCTATAAATTAAATTTACCATTTGAACGTAATAAAACTTGATTTTCTAATAGAACACATGTTAATAATTGTATTACACATTCAACACCTAAATATGTAATTAATAAACGAATTGGAAAATCTAATAATGGTAATTCATCATATAATCCAGGTCGATGTAAAATCATTTGTATTGGTGGCAAATGCGGTTCTTCAGGTGGTAAATAAATTCTTATTGATTTACCAGGTTGAGGTAGCATTACTTCATATAATATATTATAAACATAACTTTCTAAACTAAGACCAGGACCAGGTTGTCGAGGAAGACATCTAACAAATTTTAATATTAAAAGAAATTTTATTAATTTATGATTATATTATTTCAATTAACAAATATTAAAAATTATGAAAAACAATTAATAAGTAAGGAGACATCTTCTAAAAAATGTATATAATTAAAATTTCCCATCAAATGATAACAAATTTAATTATCAATGAAAAAAGATGGATTTTAAAATTATACAAAAAAATTTAAATCAAATATAAAATTGGGAAATATAAATGTCCTACTTCCTTTTTCAAATTTCTCAGATTTAACATAATCTCATTCAATTTTTATTACGTTTAGAAATTGGATTAAAAAAATGAATTAAGAGTGATTGTCAGAAATTTCGACATTTTTTTGTTTCGAGTAAAACTTACGACGAGTATCAGTAATTCCTTACAGTGTTAACATTTGTAAACATTTCGGATGAAAGAGAATCCGGTCCGGATCAATGTTTTCTTTTAATTCTAAATTTAATTGCTTGTGAATAAATGATAAAAAATTTTGAATAATATTTACTAGCACACAACAGAATATTCACATATTACTTTATGTTAGTTATTATATATTACGTTGGTATTCTCAGTGTTCTATATATAATTTTAAACATTCCCCCCATTCAGTGTATACATAAAACATATTCCCAAAAAAAAAAGATATAAAATAATATAATCTAAAATGATATCAATTTAAATTCAATTGACCTTAATACATACTTATATAAATTATTTAAGAAAATTTCAGCTGCATAAGCATATGGTACTTGACATAATAACGAAATACTTTTAGCAACATAAAGTTTATCTTTAGTAATATCAAAATAACTTAATGCAGATGCTGGTGCTTGAGCTGCCAATTTAAAATGTCGTGGTAATGAACGACTAACTGGTGATTCTTTAATACGTCGTAATGCTGCTGTTGTTTGACCACTAGATAATTCTGTTATGAACATTGACTAAAAGAATAAATAATTTATAATAAATAATTTAATTTTATTATAATTTTATGAATAAATAATTATATATATAATATTAATTTACCTGTAATGTATGCATTGCACTACATATATTTCTATTACGTACTTCTTCATAAAATATTAAACTAAATCCATGACATCGTTTACCATCTTCACGTGTTGTTGCAAATGAATGAAATTTTGGTTCAATATTATGTTTTTGTGTACGAAATCTTAAACCTTGTGGCAAAGATAGCTATAAAATAATTAATAACAAAAAAAAAAAATATTTTGATAAATTAAAAAAAATAATATATAATAATAAAAATTCTATTTAAAAAGAAAAATTCTAATGTTTACCATACAAATTCCATGAGAATCAAATGGATTCCACGTAACATGTTCAGGATAATGACATAATGGTTTACTTTTATATGCTCTATCTAATGGAGAACAATGAAGACTATCACCTGTAAATATTTAAATTATTATTTTTTTTTAATACATACTTAAATAAAGTGGAAAAATTATAATTTTAAATTTTATTTTATGTTTTTTTTTTTGTAAGAAAATAAAAGAAAAATAGTTTATCAAATTTAATTAGGTAATTATCTTATACTTCAGTTCTGTTTAAATATATTTAAATACAAAATAATATCGTTTAAGTGTTCATTTAATTATATGAATGCACTTTAGTAATGTGTATTACACATGATATGAAGATTTTTTTGTTTTTTAGAATTAATTTTCCAACTTAACAGACCAGAAATTATAAATGATTAAATTAAAATTATAACTTTTGGAAAAATCATGTATACTTAAGCATTACTTTTACCAAAAAATTTAAATTACATTTCAAATATATAAGTATAAATCTAATTTTCTAATTGCAATCATATTAAATAATTTACTGTAGCAAATTTTTACCATAGAAAATTAATTAAAAAATATTTTACTAAGAATGTAAAAAGTAAAATTGTATATTTAAATAAATTCCAAATTATAATTTCATAGAAATTTTAAAGATATAAGTAATAAGCAAATTTTAGTTTAGTTTAGTCATTTAAACAGAAATTTAATGATAAAAAAAACCATTCAAAAAATTAAATATTGACATCATAAGGAGTGGAAATATCTTCAATTTTCTATTAAGTAAAAATTCTGATATAGTATATGTAAAGGCTTGTCCGCACCAAAGAAACAAAACAAAAATGTTTTGGAAATGTTTTTGGAACGTTTCTAATACATTTCTGAAATGTTTTAGTAACATTTGGGAAATGTTTACAAAACTTTTCCGAAATTTTAGAAAGGTTTTGGAAACGTTTCAAAAACATTTCTAAAACATTTTTGTGTTGTTTCTTTGGTGTGGACGGAGTTGATCAATGTTTACATTGTATATTGTTTCTAAGAAACGTTTTCCAAATGTTCCATATGAAATGGGAAAAAATAAATTTTTCTTTATACTTTTAAAGTACAAACATGGCTAAAGTATGGAATAATGACAAAATTGTAAAGTTATTACAACTTTATCAAAATAAAAGTGTATTATGGGATCCAACCCAAGAACATTATAAAAAAAAATAAAAAAAATGAAGCTATTTTGGAAATTGCCACAGCTCTAAAAATGTCATGAGAAGAAATAATTAGAAAGTTGCATTCACTAAAAAAAGTTGCATTCATTCACTTGCGGACAAGTCCTAATACATCAAAGAGTGATATAAATCTCCTGTGGACAAAAAGCGAAGAGTGATAGCTAATCGCTCAGTAACATATATGCAAGCTTGGTAATTAGTATTTTGTCTTCGAATTTTGGGCCCAATTACACAAACAAGATATTCCAAATACTGGTAGAAATTCTTGTAAAATTTCTAAAACGGCTCTACTTTCAAAAATCTTTCTCTGCCAACATTTTCTATTCTTTTTAACTACATAACTACATAGCATGCAGCAGAAAGTGTGGTATCATTCGGTTGAACCATTTTTACGTACTGAATTTATGGGAAACAAAAAAAACATGAAATGGGCATTTAATAGTTTTTAAAACATTTATTATTATTTGGAAACATTTGTTAGATGTTTACAAAACATTTCTCTCTCTTGCTTCGAAAACATTTACAAAACATTTAATTTCATTTAGTTTTAAACATTGAAAAACTAGATTTATTTATAAATGTTTTTATAAATGTTTAAAAAACAATGTTTTTTGTAAATGTTTCTTTGGTGCGGACAAGCCTTAAGGTATATTCCAAAAAAAAATATTCAAACCGAAATTTTATAATGAAAATCAATTTCCTAAAAAAAGGAAATTATATTGTAGAAATAAAAATATCTCAAATTTTCCCACCCCGAAAATTAAATAGAGAAAATATTAAAAAATAATAAAACAATTCAATATCAAGATCATTGATAAGACAATATAAACTCTGACGCATATCAAAATATTTGTTTACATGTGAGAAAACATTTTTAAATATTTCTTTTTTCTAAATTTTGAAAAGTATATACATATATATTCTCTATGTTCAAAGATGTTATCAACAAAATTTTTATTTTCACTACTGCTGGGCTACTGAAATCATAATTATAAATAATGATTATAAGTACATATTATATTTTTTTTTTTAAAGATAAAAAAAATTTCTACTAAACAAAAATAAAATTTAGAAAATATAATTTGGGAATATATATATATAATTATATTTAGTATATAAATGTTAACTTATACTGTTAAGAATAAATTTTTGAAGCAGAAAAAATGTATTCGTTTAACTATAATTTTATTAGAACATAAATTAAGTTTAAATAATTACTAAAACTATTTGCATTATATTTGGGGGGCGGAAGTTATATATGTCATGCTTAAAAAAAATTATTAAATTAAGTATATATATAATATTTTTTCTTTACCAAAATAAAAAATTCCTATATTAGAAATATTCTGAATAAACAAATAAATAATATATTAAAAATTGTCATAACTTTTTATTTCTTTCAAGGTTGTCTCCTATTTATATACTTTTGTATATATATCAATATATATTGAAATCTTATAATTTATTTAACAAGCTGAGAAAATATAAATTATAATATATAAAATTGAGTTTAGAAGAAAAAAACACGCACGATAACATAAAAGAGAGATCATATATATATAAGCGAATAATTTTAAATCTATCGAAAAAAAAAATGAAAATAAACAAATAAACATTTTTAATGTATCATTTCATTTTTCTGTAAATATTTTCAAAATTAATCTTTTAAAAAAAAAATTCATATTATGAATATAAATTTAACACAAATAAAAAATGTTTAAGCCTGTTTTATATAATTTTTAAATTTCATAAATCATTTTAATTAAACTTTATTATACGAGTATATTAGATTAATTTTTTTCGAAGTTCAGTGATAAAAATATTATATGGGTGGAAATTTTAATTTAAGTACTCGTATAAGTTAGTTATAATATTTTTTTTTTGGTTTGTAAAGAATTTACTTATTTGACTGAATAATTTAAGGCTTATATATAAGTAATTGAATTAATTTGAAATATTTTAAGAAATTTATTCTAAAAATGGAAATAAGTTTATAAGTACTTAAAATTTTTAAAATTTATTATACGGTATTAAAATTTAAATAAGAAATTTAAATTTACTTTCACCTTTAAATAAGCTTTTCAAATTGAATATTACAAATACGTACTGAAAAAATGATATAAACTAAAATGATTACAACTTTAATTGTGTATTCAATAAAAGTAATATCAGCAATCATTTATATAAAGAATATAAGTCAACAAAATAATTAAAATCATTGTTGTTGAATATATTTTATACAATCTAACGAGATGTATAAGTAATCGAAATGAAAAACTATTATATACTTACTTATTTAATAAATTAATTGAACTACTTATAATGTAGAATTTAAAATTTATAGGTCAGTCATCCTATAATTTTATTGATGTATCAATCTTCTATACTATATATATAGTATAGTATTAATATTTTACATAAGTATTTATGTTATAAGATTCAATAAAAGAAATTTACTTATATAATACATAATTATCTTCAGTTTTACATTATCTTCATCTTCAGTTTTACACTCTTGCATTATTTACTACATAAGTAAATATATTAATTTCATAGAAAATTTATTAATTTGGACAAATTGACCAAAATTAAATGAATGATTTAGTTTAAAAATAGGCTTAATACTTAAAATGGAATTTAATTTAAAGTATATATGCTTATAATTAAAATGGAATTTAAATATCTACTTAAAATTGTACAAATATATTAGACAAATTGATTATATATACTCGTAGGTGTAAAAATTTAATAATAATTTATAGAATTTATATAAAATTGTATTATAGACCATTTTACATTATAAATAGATTTGCAAAATAAATCTTAATTCAAAATTTAAAAGTATATAAGTAATGTATATATATATACTAATAATATCTATATTATTAGATTAAAATATGTTAATTATCAGTTATATACATATACTACCTACTTAGGAAATTTCAAATCGAAATTAAATATAAATCAGTACAATAGAATAGTATAGTATTATTTTTGATAATTTCTGATACACATATAAAATTAAATTTTTAGTTATCACTATTTTTACTCCATCATTTTATTATACTTACTAGTTTAAAGAAATATTAATTAATTAAATAAAATTATGTTAATGTCATGATATTTTCACAAGTGCGTATCTTATTAATAAAATAATATTTTAGTTTATTATTAAAAGATAGGTATAAAATTATATAGTATATAAGTATCTACATATTATATATATTAATTAAATTATTTGAATTAGGTTAAAATAAATTTTATACAAACGAAATTTTATATTGGTTATTATACAATATAAAAACAATATAGAGAAATCTTTTCCAAGAGAAATTTTAATTAATATTATTATGTTTATATACTATACAAAAAACTAAAAAATTGAAATTTATAAATTTTAGGTGAAATTTATAATACTTACTTAGTTAAGTAGAAATATTTTAAATTTCCTTTTATATTAGGGAAAAAATCGATTTAACTGTTTAAATCTTCAATATCGTATAGTTATCGTATAATACTTCAATACATAAATATATAAGTAATAGTTATTGCTATATTATTTGTTCATATTTCTCGGTTTTAAAAGTTGAATTTATAATTAAGACAAATTTAATATTTTTTACTACTGTTTGAATTACTACTGAATTTAATTTAAATTATTTTATTAATTTGTATTTCTTACCAGCAAAACGATCTGGTTCAAGACCAGTATCCAAATCAAGCCCACATATAACAAAATAATCTGCAAAACGTGAAAATTGTGGATCACCCTTTAATGCTGTCTCTATTAATGAAGTATCCTTAGTCGATGTTGAATTTGCACTTGTTGATGTAGATGATGTTGTCATTGCAGCAGAACTAGATGGTTTTTGTTGTTGTTGTTGTTGTAAATTAGATTCATTATTTATTAAATTATTTGTATCATTTTCTATTATATTATTTGACGTAACTGTACTATTAATAATGGAAGAATTTGATATAATACCACTAACAGGAGTATTATTTGTCGATATATCTGCTGAAGATGTTGATGACCTTGCAGCATTTGTTATTGTTGTTGTTGTTGTTGTTGTAGCACCAGCAGATGTTGTTTTTGTTCTACTCTCATTGTTTTTATTAATTCCTTTTTCCGTCATAATTTTATTTTTTATTGAAATTCACAAATTTCTTTTTTTAATTTTAAATTTTTTTTTTTCAAATTTATATAAAAAATTTCTTTTTGTAGTAAGCAATTAAAATAGAAATTTATAAAAAAAATATTATTAATAATAACAGAGAGGGAGAGATTCAATTTTTTTTTATATATTTGAAAACGTAGCACAAACAACACAAATAAAAATTGATTTTCCTCTTATTTTTATGCTGTTTCTCCCAACCATTTAAGAAAATAAATAATTTTATATATACTATCAATAGAATCTATTGTATGTATATATAATTTTTTTTTGGTAATTATAAGGAAGAATTATTGATGAATATTAATAATATAAGATGTTCACATTTTTTTTTGTCAAAATATTTTACAGAGTTTTTATATAATTTTCACTCATTCTTTTAACTTGTAATTTAAAAAATTCTATTATCAACTTTTTTTTTCGTTTAAGTGGCGAAGAGAAATCTTCGAATTGCAAAACTCAATTGATGAAATGTCAAAAAAAATTATTTAAACCCAATTAGACAAAAAAAATATTTTGTATTTACCCAATTAGTAGAAAATGAACTATTTTGTATTTACCCAATTAGTAGAAAATGAACTAATTTTCTAATTTTTTCGTAGTCGAAATAAAATCGTCCTAGTACCTAGTAGCGAAACCTTGTAACTACATGAATCGAGATCTTGAGATAAAACACTCATATTTGCCTTCTCAGAGCACCAAGTGTTATATATTTGTAATATTGAAATAATTTTAAAATTGGGGAAAATGCAGCCGGTCTTGAACTCGATATAGAAAATAATGGACTTAACCTAGCTACATCATTAATGCAATTGAAGTATTAAATGGATCGAAATTCAAAATATGTAAAACGCAAATAAATAATATTAATAATAAATTATATAATTAAAATCTGTATAAAAAATTAAATTTTACTCTAAATTAACACATTTAATTAAAGAATATTATCAAAATTTTATCCAAGAAAAAAAAATAATAAACCAATCTTTAAATATACTTATTTACTAATAGTTTGTTGCTTTTTGTTTCGAAATAATTTAATCCTAACGTTTAAATCCAAATTTAGCTAATTTGGCAATTCCAGATTTTTTAGCTTCAGCAGGTTCTTCTTCTAATTTTCTTTTAACACTCACATCTGTGCTATCTTTATTATTTAGTAATTTATATTCAATCATACCAATCTTTGTTAAATTTATACTATCAGGATGATTTTTGGCTAAACGATCTTTATTTTTTTTAAACCAATCGGGAAAACTGCCTGGTGTTTTTGATATTTCATTTTCTGATTTATTTTCATTATTTTCTGTTAAAATCTCTATAGATTCTAAAACAGTATCATTAGTTAACTGAGAATTACTAGAATCAAATCCAGTTGCATGTTCTGTTAAATGACTAAGACTATTATTTTTAATTGTATTATTACTGTTGCCAATTGATCTTTTAAATGGATTCTTTTTACTAATTACAATTGGTTTTGGTGCTATTTGTGGTGAACTTTTATTACTATGACTATTATGCATCATTAATAGACTTGAACCAATTGAATTATTATGTAATATATTTAAAACATTACTTTCAGCCTCTTGTATTTCTTTTTCATGTTGTTTTTCTAATATTTCAATTTGTGGTGCTAATTCATTCAATTTGTCTGCTAAATGTACTCTACCCAATTTACTAGCATATTTTACAGCTAATGGTAATAATGCTGGTGATGCTATCATTTCAATTAATTCTTTTGCACGTGTTTCCATTTCAGCACGACACGCAATTGCAAATAATTTTATTGCTGATTCTTTAATTAATTTTTCTGAATTATCAACATTAAAATTACTCCAACGTATAATTGATTCTTCTAAAATTGATTTTTCTGTATCAATTTCACATACTGGAATTTGCATTGGTAATTCAGTTACCATTGGTTTTGGATTTATTAATGGATATGATGAACCACGACAAAGAACACATTGAATAATTTGTGTACTTTCAAGAATATCAATTAAAAAGAAATTATTTGAAATAGTTTGACTATGTTTCATTGTATCACAAATTGGATACCAACAATTTGTTTTCATACTATACATTTGTACTAAGCCCATAGTATCACAACATACTGGTGAACCTTTATCAGAATAACCAATCCATGTTAATTTTTTACCAGGTGTAATTGGAATTCGTGTTTCTTTTGAATGTACAGTTAAACCAAAAGTTTGTAATAATATTGCTGAAATATATTGATCTTCTGCAGCTGGTGCACTATGATAAGTAATCATTAATTTATTATTACGACCACAAATTGCAACAATTGGACCAGGTATAGATATAACTTCTCTTTGTGTACCCATTACACTAAATATTCTTAACATACGATTATCTGTACAAACAGCTATTAATTTATCTGTTGCAGTAACAGCAATAATTCCTTCAGAATTTGGTAACTCAGCAGACCATTCTTGGCTACCAGCAATACCAAATACAATACAAACTAATTTATTTGAATTACTTGCTGATAATGCTAATACTGTTGAACTTAAACTACCAATATCATAATTTAAATAATTATTCATATGAATTGAATGATGTGTAGAAACATCATGAAATTCAACATCAATTGAACCACCATCATTACCATCAGAATGTGTACGAACAATACCAATATCATTCCAAACTAAATAACGTGATTTTAAATCTGTTGGTGTTGAACCTGGTTGGAATGGTGATTGTTGTGTAAATGTCCTTATAAATTGACGATCTTCAATATATGATTTAATACTTTTTGTATCAGAATGTTTATCATCGTCATCATCATCATTTAATAAATTATTATTTCTCATTGTTTCATTTTTTAATTTTTCAAGTGATATACAATTTTCATCATCACCCGAATCATTACCATTACTTTGAAATTCAAATTCATTAAAATCAACAATATTATCACCACCAATTTGATTTATATTATCATCATTATCAATTTCATCAATATCTTCATCAAAACAACCAATAATTGTACCCAATTGACCAGTTGAATCACAATATGCAAATTCTCCATTACATTTTGGATTCCATACAATTGATGTAATTCCTTGTGATTCTGTACTATTTGTTTCACCTTTAATTGTTTCTTTTTTAGCAATATTCCATACTGAAATTTCACCTAATCGGGTTCCAGCTGCAATATATTGACCATCAGGTGAATATTGACAGCAACTATAATCATTTGTAACTTTATCATCTGTTAATGTAAATTGAATTTCCCATGTTGATGTATTTAATACAATTATTTCCTTTTTTAATGTATATGCTAAAGATTGGCCAGTTACTGGATGAAATGATGGTGTCCCAAAACTTTTTACATCATCTAAACTTATACATTTTGGTAATCCATCAATTGATTTAATTTCAATTTTTTTATCAAAATCCCATATTTTTAATGTACCATCTCCAGAACATGATGCTAATATATTATCTTTTATACTAATATCTATAGATAATATTGGACCTTTATGACCATCTAAACTAATTTCATTTTCACTTTTATCACGTTTGATAATTTTTATTTCAGTATCCTCTGAACCAGCAGCAATATAATTCTTATTTACTTTAATACAATTAACTGGAGCAGTGAAACGAAATTCGGTACCATCTGCATCACCTTTTGGAAATGTATATGCTTGAACAGTATTCAAATCAGTTGAAACGAGAATTCGTTGATCCAAATGTACAACACATAAGACAAATTCACCAAGACATTTTGATGATGGATCATCATCATCAATACCAATCCAATTTCTCATATCACCATCTGAACCACAAGTTATTATATATTTACCATCTTCAGTATATGTACAACTTGTATGTCCATTTGTGTGAGCATATCGCATTGATGTTCTTTTAAAAGGCATTTTTCAATTATTTATTATTATTATTATAAAAAAATTACTTTCGATTTTTTTGCAAAAAATGATTTGTAAAAAATTGCGCCAAAATAGAAATGTCAATTTTTTTTGTAGTTAACATATCCAACAAACAAAGTGTGCGATATTCGTAAAGACTTTCTTTTCGCCGCCATTTTTTACCAGTCTTAACAATTCAATTGCATACAGATTTTACCAACGAATTAGTAATAGATGGATGGAGCATAAATTTTCTATATCTATCTAACTCATTGAAAAATTAATATATCTAAAAAAGTGTTTATGAAGCCAAGAAAAAGTACTTATCTTTCTTTTAGGTCGCCACCTAAAGTGTTAGTAAAAATTATAAACAGCTGATTATAATCAGCTGAAATTATATCAGCTGATAATTTGTATGCCAGGGTCAGATTCAGATTTTTTTTGAATTTATTATTATTCAAGTAAAAAAGGTAAGGTATAAAAAACTAAACAAATAGGTAAAAAATATTGTTTTTCATCCTTGTAATAATTGTAATAATAAGGAATAATAAATATTTTTAGATTTTGCCAGTATTTTAATAATTTTTATATTGTTCAGGTAAAAAATATATTTTTATCCGGCATAATCTAAATAACAATATTCACTTTCCACTAAATAACAATATTCACCAAACAATATTCACTATTCTTCCCTTTTATTTTTTTCATAGCATTAAGAATAATTGCATAATTTTAGAGCAAGCCCTGATTAGAAGAAAAACCTAGTTTATAAATTTTGACACTGTGGCGACCTAAAAAGCGGAACAACTATACCCGGACAGGCTTCAATTTTTTTACTTTATTCTCCATCTATATATTTCTATATCGTTGGATTTTACAGCTAATCAAACATTTCAATCGAATATAACGAAAGCTTATGGAAACGTAGTAAAATATTTATTCATTTTTTTGTAGCTAAAATATTTCTTCATTTATTTTATTATAGTGCTCTTCACGACCTAATAGTGCTATAGTGCTCTTCACGACCTATAGTGCTCTTCACGATTTTTCTGGATTTGCTGACTGGGTAATCCTGTAGAAATGGTAGCTGTCAAAATTATTAAAAAAAACAGCTGGGGTGGACAGGACATCAAAATTGACAACTTCATAAACAAAAATATTTTGACCAACAAATTCGCAAAAAAAAAAAAGAATTTATTTGAAATTTTGTGTAGGCCTCAAAACATATTTAATAAAAACTATATATAATTATTTAAGGTAAATCTAATTTAAATTTTAAAAATATATAAATAATAAAATGGAATTAATTGAAATAGAAAATTTTACAAACAAAATCTTTGTTGGGCAATATCAATTTCTCAATATCAACACTAAAATATATACTACCAACCAACCACCTACCCCAATAATAATGGATTTGGATATAAAAAAAGAATTAATTATAGATGATGATAATGATATCGAAGATGATTATAATAATTTAAAATGTGGTGAAATAATTGTATCGAGTAATTTAAATTTTATATTTTGTTGTTCAGTTTGTCATATGAATTATAAAAATTTTACGAAATTTATTGAACATGTTACATATACGCATTCATTTTCTGATTTTGAACAAAATATAAATAATTATATATTGAATAATGATGAAGAAAATATTAATAATAATAATAATAATAATAATGATGATATTGATGATACAATAATAAATCAAGTTGAAAGTTTTTGTGAAACTGAATTTAATGAAAATAATAATAAATATAATAATGTAACTGAAATTGAAATGGGACCACCTGCATCAAGTTATATAGATGAGAATATTGATTATAATTATCATAATAATGATATTGAACATAATAATGATAAAAATGAATATAAAATGAATAATTTTGTTAATAATAATAATAATGATCAGAATGATACAGTACCTGTGATGATTCGTAATGATGATAAAAAAGGAGGTATTAAATTAAATACTTTTGTTAATAATAATATTGATCATATTGATACAGATAATGATGATAAAAAAGATATTAAATTAAATAATTTATTGGATAATAATCATTCATTATATTATGAAAATAATATAGTATTAAATCCATTATCAATAAAAACAAAAACAAAACCAGCTATACGTGGTACAAAAATAATAACGAAACGTTATCAATGTAAATGGTGTGATAAAAATTATCCATATTCATCAAGTTTAAGTAAGCATACTAGAAAATCACATAGTAATGCTGAATATTTTTCGTGTAAACAATGTAATTTGAAATTTAGTAAAGAATTACTATTAATACAACATGTACAAAGAAAACATATTGAAATTAAAAAAATATATAAATGTTCAGCATGTCCGCCAGCATTATGTATGGCATTTAAAACAAAAAAAGAATTAGCTGAACATGGTTTAAGATCACATATAAATACAAAAAAATTTAAATGTAATTTTTGTTTTTCGGGATTTAGTTTTAAAAAAGAATTAATGAATCATGAACAAGAAGCACATATTGATCAACGACCATATCAATGTCAAATCTGTTCATTTGCATTTAAAGAAAAAAAACATTTAATACGGCATGAAAGAAAACATACTGGGGAAAAACCATATACATGTGATTATTGTGATGAAAAATTTACAAGAATGGATAAAAAGAAAGCACATCATCAGAAAAAACATGAAAATCCATTGTATTAAAATAATTATCGTTTTTAATTTTAAAAGTTTTTTTTTTATTTTCTAGTGATAATTTTTTTAATATTTAGTATTTATATATAAAGGTCCATCATACGCAGCTCGAGCGTACCGTATTTTCCTATATAAAATGCCATCTTAAAAATTCTGTTTATATTTCACAGAATTGGTACGCAATTCATCGTGAATTTTATTTAAAATCTGCGAATTGCGAATAGATGGGGCCAGAAAAGTCTCCATATATAATTCCATAATAAAATATAGGGTTTTGGAAATTATTTCATTATGGGATGGTTGCATTTGATTTTGATTCATTTTGTAATCAAACTATTTATTTTTTTAAATTCAAATTTGTCATTCACCAAATTATCAATTTATATTTTTCTACATAAAATTTGTTTTCACAACTATTTCGCGGAAAGTTTGAAGACCGAATTAAAATTTCGCTATGCTCGAGCTGCGTATAGGCCTTAAGAGAAAAATAATTTAATAATATTTTAGAATTTGAATTTGAATCTTAAAAACTTAAAATAAAGATAATATAAGTAGTGTGTATTTATTTTAAAGTCTTATTTACATATGTATAACACTAAAACTAAGATTAAATAATATAAATTTAAAATAGAAAAAAAATATACTAACATTTATCGTTCCGCAATTATTACTTTTCTTTTTTTTTTTTGGTATTCAATATTTGTAGTAATTAAATATTTTTTTATATAGGTATTTTATATTTGAAATTAAAAAAATAAAAAGAAATAATGTAAAAAATTTTAGGGCAATACTTATTTATTCGCAATCATAGCTATATATAAATATAATTATAAACAATTCCAAAAAAAAAAGAATCAAATGAACTCTAAAAAAAACTATATTAGTTTTATTTATTAATTTAAAAAATCAGTATTTTATATACATTTTTGCTATAAAAATAAAAAATTATTTACACAAATATTTTGTTTCATAAATTATTTACACCTTTTTTATTTAAAATTGCACAAAAATTTAATAATAGTAAAATAACTTATATCACTTTATTTAACATATTTAGAAATTACTTAGCATAAAAAATATTTAAAATATGGTAAAAAAAATCATAAAAAATATATATAATAAATTAGTAATATTTTATAATTATTTAATATTTTCAAAAAAAAAAACTATGAATAAATTTTAAATGTATAATTATAATTTATATTAAATAAAAGTATAATGTATAAAAATTAAAATAAATCGTCTTATTAATTGATATTTACTTAATTTAAAAAAAAAATATTCATAAAAATTTCGCAAAGAATTAATTCCAAATTTGAAATATTAATTTAAATTATTTTCCCATTATTCCATTTTGGTACTTTACTACATATTTCATTTATATGTACACAAGTACACATTTTTTTTATTTATTTGGTATACATATATTTATTTGGTACATACCTATTTTGACAGCAAAAATGTCAAATTCTATAATAATCAATGACATTTTGTAAAAACAAAAGTTAAATATAAAAATCATATCTACACTCTATATCTATATGCAATTTGTTTTTGGTTTAAATAAGAAATAACTAATATATAATATTAAAAAATATAATTAATAAATTTAATTTTGTTTTAAAAATGGAAATTAAACGAGAAATTGATGAGAATTTTTCTAGTAATAGCAATTTAAATTCACCAATAATATTACCTAAAATGATACAAAATTGTCATTCTAAATGTGGTGATGTATATTTATCAACAAATGGAAGCTTTTTATTTCATTGTGATATATGTAATAATAAATTTGAAAATTTTAAATTTTTTTTACATATTTCAACAGATCATATAGATTTACTTGATAAAAAAACTGGTAATTAATTATAAAATACTTTAAATACGAGTAGTTTGTTATATATATATATATATGTATAAATTAAAAAAATTATTTGATATTCGATTTAAATGTATATACCATATATATTATATATATATATATATATATATATATATATATATATATTCATAATATAAATATATTTGCAGAAAAAATAATCAACAACTATAATTACTTATATGTATTATGATAATCAGTGTTAAAATTAATTTTACAATTTTCATCAATATTTATGTTATTATTTTTATTATAATTTTCATTTCTACTTGTAAATAAATACTATAAATTTCCTTTCTATAATTCTATAAATCCTAAAAAATAGTTTCATAAATATTATATAAGAAAACAAAATTAATTTTATTATTTTTAATATTATAATTTTATTTTATTTTCATTTTTGTTTAACACTTTTCTTTTTATCTATGATTGTATTATCTTTACATAAAAATATTAATCCAAATAGTATAAAAAACATTCCTAATATAGACAGCAATGAAATTTTTTCACCAAATATCAGAAAACCAAATATAAACTGTAAAATAAATATATATAAATTATTTAAATTTAATATTATTATATATAATGTTAATGAATTTAAAAATAACATTACTGAAAAACAATAATTTGAAGCTGAACTTAATACAGTTGCTAATAATGTTTGATCAGTGGATTGCAAAGCTTTTACAAAATATCTCCAATTTAATATATTACAAAATAACATTAATCCAAGACAAATTATCTATTTTATGATAATCAAAAGTTTTATATTGATTAAATTTTTATATTAAAATTAAACATCACATCATTACCTTCAATAAATTTTCAATATTTTTATTAATACCATTAAAATAATCACCGGTTAGTTTACCAAAAAAACTACCACCAGCTGCAAAAAGTCCAGCATATACGGTATTAAGTATTTTATTATTTTTCTTCATTATTTTTTTAGTATAATAAATTTATTTTTTAATTATTAAATAAAAATATCTTTTTCTATTCAATTTTCCATTAACACTATTCGGCAATGTTTTGGTTTTTTAACTGTCAAATCTTATGATTTGACTTGTAAAGGTAAAACAATATAAGTACAAAATTACAACTTTTTGTGGAATATGATTATATTTATAGCCTGTTTGATTTTTCAGATTATTAAAATTTAATAAATCATATTTTAAAATTTAAACATATTTCTATTATAGAAAGTGGTAATTCTATGAATATATTTTATTTATTTAAATAAAATTAATTATAATTTTAAATTCAAAATAAGTTTGGTTTTATTTTCAAGTATATCATTATTAGATTGGAAATTTGTATTTATAGTTTTTAAATTCATTGTTTAATTGTTTTAGTTAAATCTTCATTTTCCATTTCCATTTGAATATCATTATCACCGCTAATTATTGTTTTTTAGGAATATTAATTTTATTAATTTTTACCATTTTTGATTTTTTAATATCATTATTATTTTTATTAATATTCTTATTACACTAGTAATTAAATACTAAAAACATATATATATATACCGTATATATATATATGTATATATGTATTATATTTTTTAATTTTTTTATTTTTTTTTCCAAAGATATAAGTAATAATTCTACAAATACAATAAATTTTGAGATTAATTGTAATCCATATGATTGTATTTCACCAGAATCTGCTCCAATAAATACATTACAATTAAATAATAATAAAAATAGTTTTCAACAACAATATGAAATATCAGCAAAAAAAACGAATATGTATCCTATAAGACAAATTAATCATAATCAACCACCAATAAGAAAATATAATCAAAATGAAATCGATGTTAGTATTTAAAAAATCGATATTTTTTTAAATTTAATTTATGTATTATTAAATTTTTGAATACTTAATATATATTTTAAATTTAAATTATGTATTATTAAATTTTTGAATACTTAATATTATTATATTGTTTGTTTTTTAAACTTGTAGGTAGATTTATATAATTGGGGTTCTGATAGACAAATAGAAGCTATTATTAATTTTATACGAAATACACCAAAACATTTAATTACTGGTAATTATATAAAAAGGAATAAAGAAATAGTATTCCAATCATTATCAGAACAATTAAATATATCAGGTAATATTTTTTATTACATATATTATGAATTCTTATAATTAATTTTAATTTAATTATTATTATTATATCCAAACAGTTGAACAAATATTTAAAAAATTTAAATATTTAAGATCAAAATTAGCAGCAGAAAAACGGATATTATTAGATAAACGTTCAAAAAATGATTATGAATATGAACCAGCATGGGGTTGGTATGAATCATTTAAATTTTGGGATGATAGTATTGCTAAAATAGATTTAAAATCATCATCATCAACAACAACAACAACAGCAGCATCAAACAAATCATCATCAACTAAAGTAGGTAATCTTTCTGTTTCTAAGAAAAGGAATTTAATTACTAGTAATAAAAATAATAATGATATTAAAAAATCAAAAATAGAAAAAAAAAATAAAATTAATATTCCTAAAAAACCAATAATTATCGATGATGATGATGAGATTCAAAATAAATTGGAAAATGAAGATTTAACTAAAACAATGAGTTTAAAAACTGAAATAAATACAAATTTTCAATCTAATAATGATACTTTAAAATAAAATAAAACACTTATTTTGAATTAAAAATTATAATGAATTTAATTTTAAATGTTAATATTTTATTTAAAATATACTTGAAATTCCAAATATATATTTTATTTTTTGATTTTCCAAATACATATTTATTCCATTTTGTAATATATATTTATTTCAATTGTAATTAAAATTATGAATGCAAATTATGAAGTCCCAGTCCATAATCAAATCCACGTCTTAAAATATTCTTCATATTTGAGAGAGCAGGGCACCGAGCTTGAATGATAAAAAAAAACCAAAAAGTTATAATCTTGTTCTTATGTTGTTTTGCCTTTACAACCCAGCAAAAAATTTGACGGGCTCCCCAGCGAAAAATATTTTTTTTGTCTCGGTAGACGTGACAAAAGCACGAGCGGCGAGATCTCCAGCCACCGCCAGTATTAAAACACGTCAAATATTTTTCACTGGGAAGTAAATCACAAAATTTGACAGCTGAAAAACAAAAACATTCCCGCTCGAATAGTTTATAGAAATTGAATTTGTTGTATAGAAATTGTGGTCATTTTGTAATTCTACACTACAGCATTTTGAATTAATATTGTGAAATAATTAAATAGATATGTCTAAAAAAACTGGTGGAGGAGTCCCAAATCGAAATACAATATTTCAGTATTTCAGTAAATCACCTGTAACTATAATTAATCCCATTCACAAAGAAAAGGTTGCAAAAAGAGGACACGATAATCAAAGTAGTTCCGATGATGATATTACTACAAATAGGAAAAAACGACCTCGTGTTATTGCTCTTTCATCACCTGAAAGTGAAAAAGATGATAATATTGATGAAAATAAAAATTCGGATAATATTGAGAAAAAGAGCACACCTTTCGATAAAAAATTACAAGCCTTACAACAGGAAGGTGTCAACACCATACAACAGGAAGATGTCCTTACTGAAGTCAAACCCATATTAGAAGACGTAATGGTCTTTAAACATAATACATTAGATTTTTTAAAACCTAACAATATCAGGGATAAACATCGTCGTCGTCCAGATGACCCAGACTACGATTCCACCACACTCTTTGTTTCAGATTCTTTTTTAAACACACTTACACCAGGAATGAGACAATGGTGGGTGTTTAAATCTCAATATTTTGATTGTGTTTTGTTTTTCAAAGTAGGAAAATTCTATGAACTTTATCACATGGACGCCGACATTGCAGTTAAAGAACTTGGATGTAGTTATATGCGTGGTGAATTTGCACACTCTGGTTTCCCAGAAATATCTTATGATAAGATGTCATCGTCATTAATTAATAAAGGTTACAAAGTTGCTAGAATTGAACAAACAGAAACACCAAATATGATGACTGAACGTTGTAAAAAACAGTTTAATGTTACAAAATTTGATAAAGTGGTTAAAAGAGAAGTTTGCCAAATAACTAATAAAGGAACTAAAGTTTTTGGTATACAAAATGAGGTTAATCTTAATCACACACCTAATTATATGTTATCAATTGTTGAAAAAAAAGTAGAAAACACAGATTTTTATGGAATATGTTTTGTAGATACTTCAATTGGAGAATTTTATTTCGGGCAATTTGAAGATGATAAAAATTGTTCTCGTTTTCTCACTTTAATATCTCATTATCCACCAGTTTTAGTACTTTATACAAAAACAATGATATCTAATAGAACTGAACTAATTCTTCGCACTAGTCTTAGCGGTGTATTAAAAGAAAACTTAATGGAATTTAAATTCTGGGATCCAGAGAAAACATTGAAATATCTGTTAGAAGAATATCCACAAATGATTGTCGAAAATCGTTTACCACAAGATTTAAAAATTGTACAAGATGATAGCGATCATTTGGGATTACATCCACAAGAAAATTATAAGCTAGCTTTAAAAGCTATCGGACAATGTATTTGTTACTTAAAAAAATGTTTTTTAGATCAAAAAGTTTTAAGTATGGTTCATTATAAATTATATGTACCACCAGATATTAATCATAACAGTAAAATTATTAATAATCTGTCCAGTACCGCACTCAATATATCGACTACATTACAATTAAAAACACGTCATATGGTGTTGGATTCAATCACTTTAGCAAATTTACGTCTAACAGATTCTGAAAATTCTCTACTTAGTAGTTTAGACTTTTGTTGTACAACATTTGGAAAAAGGCTGTTAAGGTATTGGATATGTTCACCAAGTTGTGATATAAATGAAATACGTGACAGACAAGATGCTATTTCTGAACTCTTAAATAACCAGGATGTAATGCAACAAATACGATCTATTTTAAGTAATCTTCCAGATTTTGAACGCTATTTAGTACAAATTCATATATATGGTAATGAAAATCAATTTGAAAATCATCCTGATAAACGAGCAATTTTCTTCGAGGAAAAAACTTATAATAAGAAAAAAATTGAGAATTTTATTAAAATTATAAATGGATTTGAGTCTCTTCTTAATATTTCGGATCTATGTCAAAATTTACAGAATAATCTCATAAAAAAAATAACACAAATAAAACCCAAAGGTTCTTTTCCAGAAATTTTAAAAAATATAACTTTTTTTAAGGAAGCTTTTGATCATGAAGAAGCCTTAGAATGTGGTATTATTGCACCAAAGAACGGAGTTGATATGGAATTCGATTCAATTGAAAATTCAATTGAAAATTTAAAAAAAGAAGCTCAAATTTATTTAGAACAACAAGAAAAAATATTTAAATGTAGGTTAAAATTTTTTGGTAACGATAAAAAACGTTATCAACTAGAAGTACCAGAAAATAAATCACATAAAGCTGGTGAACAATATATTCTAGAAGGACAAAAAAAAGGATCAGATCCAGTGCGTAGATTTACTACACCTGAAACAAAGGACATTTTAAAGCGTATGATACATCTAGAAGAGAAACGGAATATTGTTTTAGGAGATTTATCAAGAAGAATTTATGAAAAGTTTTCAAAACAGTATGAAATATGGAAGAAATGTACAGATAACATTGCTATTCTAGATGTTCTAATTTCATTAGCTGAGTATGCTAAAAATAATACTGAAATATGTGTTCCTGATATCGAAGAATGCCCAGATCATCCCTATATAATAATTGAAGAAAGTTATCATCCATGTATAACATCACAAAATTATATACCGAATGGAATATCAATTGGAGGAAATAAGAAACCATCACTGGTATTGCTAACCGGTCCTAATATGGGTGGTAAAAGTACATTAATGCGACAAATTGGTCTCTTAGTCATAATGGCTCAGATAGGTTCGCATATACCTGCCAAAAGTTGTAATATGACAATAGTAGATAGAATTTTCACTCGATTGGGAGCACAAGACGATATCTTGGCAGGACAGAGTACATTTTTGGTAGAGTTAAATGAAACCGCATCAATTCTTAGTCATGCGACTGCGCGGAGCTTGGTGTTAGTAGATGAACTAGGTCGTGGAACAGCCACTTATGATGGCACTGCAATTGCTGCTGCAGTAGTAAGTCAATTAACAAATTTGAAATGTCTTACAATTTTCTCTACGCATTACCATAATCTGGTTGATTTCTTTAATAAAGACGAACGTATTAATTTCGGTCACATGGCTTGTATGGTCGAAAATTACGATGGAAATGATTCAAAAGAAGAAACTGTAGCTCTTCTTTACAAATACACTAGTGGGGCTTGTCCTAAATCATATGGTTTCAATGCTGCTAAATTGGCAGGAATGCCACTATCTATTATTAAAAAAGCACACGAATTTTCGAAAATCGTAGAGGCTGGTACTCTTCAGAGGAAAATTGCCTCCAATATCTTATGCGATACTGAAATAAATCAATTTAAAAATATATTATCGCTATTGAAATCTTGTAAAATTTAATTATTCTAAAAAAATAAAATTTCAAAAACTATATTTTTAATAATTAAAATATAAATTTGTTATACTAAATAATAAAGAAAAATAATAAAATACTTAATACCGTATATGCTGGACTTTTTGCAGCTGGTTGTAGTTTTTTTGGTTTTAATGGATATTTTATTTAGGTATTAATAAAAATATTGAAAATTTATTGAAGGTAATGATGTTTAATTTTAATATAAAAATTTAATCAATATAAAACTTTTGATTATCATAAAATAGATAATTTGTCTTGGATTAATGTTATTTTGTAATATATTAAATTGAGAGATATTTTGTAAAAGCTTTACAAGCAAACATTATTAGCAACGGTATTAAGTTCAGCATCAAATTATTGTTTTTCACTAATGCAACTAACATTATTTATATTTGGTTTTCTGATATGGTGAAAAAATTTATTTAGTTACTAATTAACTAATTCACTTTTGAACTTTCAATTACAATAACGGTGAGAAATTAGTTTTTCATCAAGGAATATCTCTAGGAATTTAGTAATAATAATCGAGTAGTGATTTAATTTGTTAAATATCAAGTTATAGAAACAAGCTATTTAAATTAATTTATCTTTGATAGCCTAGTTTAACTACGTATTGTAAAGTTTATTGTAAGATAAGTAAAGGACGAACAGGAAAGTTTGAGTGAATGCACAATGCTCTTTGTGGGGTCAAGAAGTAAAGTATATAAATGTTAAGTTGAAATGTCAATTTTGAAATTTAGAACAAAAATTAGATTAGCTTATACTGATTGTGATAGTTTGTAAGATTATTGGTACAATTTGAAACAGATATTTTACTATCTAACAGAATGTTTAACGTAACTTAACCGATAATATTGGATCCATCAATTCTGTTAATACTATATTATATCTCTCTCCGATATTAATTTATTTAAATTTACACTCTTCTATTACTACTAAGAAATATTTTCTGCAGCACATGAAAAAAAAGAACCAGTTTTCAAATAAATTTTTTAATTAAATTATTATTTTTTATTTAATCATTATACATAGCAAAATTATGTTTAATATTAACTTTTTTTTTATATTATTCCTTTTAATATCTTCTTTTATTTTATATAATAATTAATTTCATTTTTTTTTTTGTCTAAAATTATAACTCCTAAGTTTTTTTTTGTAGTAATTAATTTTTTTTTCCTCATGGTTTTTCTAAGTTATTGCTTGGTTTCTTTTTCTGTTTAGTATTTTTTTATTGATTAAATATTTTTTTTTAAAGCCTGGAGCAAAAATATTTTTTTTAATTCATTATTGTTTTTCAACTCTTTAGTTTCTTCTGTTCCAATTTAAATGAAAATCCTATGCGGTTGAAATGTTAATATAATAATAGTATATATCTAAAAAAAATTTACTATCCATAAAAAAAAATTTCTTGGAGATAATTTTAAAACTTTCCTAACAATTCGCAAAATAAATATTTTTTATATTAATTTTTATAAACAAACTGAAAATCTTCTTGCACGAATGAAAAAAAAACCAAAAACACTAATGAAAATATTTATAATGAAATAAATGAAAAAATAGTGGAAATATTTTAATGTAACTAAATTCTTTAAATTGTGTTCTAATTTCTTGTTGTTGTTGTGGAGGAATTATTTATTGGAAAAAAGATGATAATTAAAAGTTGATAATAAAATTAAATTGTATATTTTTTATCGATTTAATTTTTTTTATATATATATATATATTTTTTGTTTAGTTTTGAAGAGATTTATTTTTTGTTTGTTTCTGATAATTATATTTAAATGAATTAATAATAATTAATATAGTATATATAATATATAATAAAATTTTTTTTTTTTTTTTGATTTTTTTTTTCTTTCTTTTAAATATAAATATACCA